>JAIUZE010004000.1:0-34899 GCA_022085475.1 Heliosperma pusillum
TCGCTTCTTTGAAGCGAAACTCTAGAAGGGCCAACCGGTTAGCCCACACATTCTCGATATGATCGAGAATCTCGAAAAACTGGAGGCACTTGATTGCAAAATCAAAGAGAGCGTGGTCATTGACCGCATGCTTCATTCACTTCATGATGGTTTTGCCCAATTCAGGGCAAAATACTATATGAATGATTTGAAGAGAAATCCTCATCAGCTACACTCACTTCTCATACAGACTGAGAAGGATCTGAAATTGAGTGGGAGCCTGAAGCAGGACGTTCTCATGATTGCAAACAAGGGTAAGGGTAAGGGTAAGGGCAAGGCTCAGGCCGACCTAGCTGTAGGGAAGCCGAAGTTCAAGAAGCCAGGAAAGGGCAAGAGTGGGCTTGGTGAGACTAGCAGTAGCTCACAAGGCAAGACAAAGAGCAAAGAAAACATGGAGTGCCACCATTGCCACAAGACTGGGCATTGGAGGCGGAACTGTCCCGTGTATGCTGAAGACGTAAAAGCAGGCCGCGTCACTCCTGTTGGTATGTCTTCTTTTATTCAAATGATTGAGATTAACCATGCAAGTTTTGGAACTTGGGTACTTGATACTGGTTGTGGTTCTCATCTGTGTAATCATTTGCAGGGCCTAAGAAACATCAAAACTCTCGAAAAGGGTGATGTGGACCTGCGAGTGGGGAATGGAGCAAGAGTAGCTGCCGTTTCAGTGGGAACATATGTAATCCAACTCCCTAGTGGATTTGAGTTATTTTTAAATAACTGTTACTATGTACCCAGTTTATCTAAAAACATTATTTCTGTTTCCGTTCTCGATAAAGAACGGTTTTTCATTTGTAATAAAGGATAATAGCTGTATTTTCTCCTTTAACGAAATGATTTATGGTAAAGCAGTTTCCATGAATGGGATTTATGTTTTAGATCAAACCACAGGTATATTGCATGTGAGTAATAAAAGGGTAAAGGTTGGTGACAAAGATCAAACCTATCTATGGCATTGCCGTATGGGACACATAAATGAAAAACGCGTGAAGTAGGTCATTGACAATGGGACTATCTCCCCATTTGACTATGCATCTTTTGGCACGTGTGAATCATGTCTCATAGGCAAAATGACTCGAATTTCCTTCAAAGGTGTTGGAATGCGCGCTGCTGGCCTATTAGGACTCATACATACTGATGTGTGTGGACCTATGTCAATCAACGGTAGAGATGGCTATAGATATTTTATCACTTTCACGGACGATTTGAGTAGATATGGATATGTCTACTTAATGAAGCACAAAAGTGAATCCTTTGACAAGTTCAAGGAATACCAGAATAAGGTTGAAAACCAGCTGGGTAGAAAGATTAAAGCACTATGTTCAGATCGTGGTGGCGAATATCTTTCGAATGAGTTTGATCAACACCTTAAAAACTGTGGTGTAGTACTACAGTTAACTCCACCTGGAACACCTCAATTAAATGGTGTGTCCGAACGGATAAATCGAACATTACTTGATATGGTTCAATCCATGATGAGTCACACGGTTGTGCCTGATTCATTGTGGGGCTATGCTCTTTTGTCAGCTGCTCTTATACTTAACCGAAGTCCGTCTAAAGCTGTTGACAAGACTCCATTTGAAATGTGGAAGGGAACAGTCCCTAACTTGTCCTTTATTCGGGTTTGGGGCTGCGAGGCTTATGTTAAGTGGAGACACGAGGATAAGCTCGGCCCGCGATCGGTCAAGACATACTTTATTGGTTATCCAAAAGGAATGTTTGGTCATTACTTTTATTCGCCTACCGAACAACGTGTTTTTGTTACGGCTAGTGCGAAGTTTCTAGAGAAAGAATTTCTCGAGAACAAGACGAGTGATAGAACCTTCGATCTGTCGGAGATTCAAGAACCAAAAACCGAGCAACCGATGGAGGAAGGTGTTCCTTCATCTTCTGCTGCGGTTAATATTCCTGAGGAACCTAGAAGGTCGGGTAGAGTCTCCATACCATCAGACATATACATTGGTATGGTCGAGGAGAACGATAGAGACGATGTTTTGCTCCTAGAGAGTAACGAACCCGCTACCTATAAAGGAGCCATGACCTGTTCCGACTCAAAGCTATGGCTTGAGGCCATGCAATCCGAGATGGACTCTATGTATGAGAATGACGTATGGGATCTGGTTGAGTTGCCTGATAAGGTTCGGCCTCTTCAGTGCAAATGGCTTTACAAGATAAAGCATTCCGTAGGGGGACAACCAGACACCTATAAGGCACGACTAGTGGCAAAAGGTTTCACTCAAGTGCACGGATTGCATTATGATGAAATTTTTGCACCCGTAGTCATGCTGCGTTCCATTCGGATAATCTTAGCGAATTCCGCTTTTCATGACTATGAAATTTGGCAGATGGACGTGAAAACCGCCTTCTTAAACGGTTATTTGGAGGAGGAGTTGTACATGGTACAACCCGAAGGTTTTATTGACCCCAAAAATCCTAAGAAAGTGTGCAAGCTTAAGCGTTCCATTTATGGACTTAAGCAAGCTTCTAGGAGTTGGAATCATCGTTTCGACCAAGTCATAAAAGAAAATGGTTTCACTCGATCGGTTGAGGAACCATGCTTATATGTCAAGTCGAGTGGGAGTAAAATCGTTTTCTTGATATTGTATGTCGATGACATACTCTTGATAGGGAATGATATTCCTTTCTTATCTTCGGTTAAGGTATGGTTAAAGAACCATTTCCAGATGAAAGATCTGGGCGAGGCACAACGCATATTAGGAATCCGTATCTATAGAGATAGATCACGACGGATGTTATCACTCAGTCAGGAGTCTTATATAGATAAGATTCTTGAAAGGTTCAGCATGACCAACTCCAAGAAGGGGTATCTTCCAATGACATCTGGGATGCATTTGAGTAAAGCTCAGGCACCCAAGACATCTGAAGAGGTCGAGCGCATGAGTCGAATTCCTTATGCATCAGCTATAGGATCGATCATGTATGCCATGATATGCACACGTCCAGACGTGGCAATTGCTTTGAGTATGACCAGTCGGTACCACGGCAATCCAGGTGAAACACACTGGATGGCTGTTAAAAATATCCTTAAGTACCTACGAAGGACTAAGGATTGGGTATTGACTTATGGAGGAGAGACTGAGCTTTGCGCAACCGGTTACGCAGATGCTAGCTTCCAAACGGATCGGGATGACTCGAAATCTCAGTCTGGATTCGTATTTACTCTTAATGGCGCTGCGGTTAGCTGGAAAAGCTCCAAGCAGAGTGTTATAGCAGATTCTACGACTGAGTCTGAGTACTATGCCGCTTCAGAGGCTGCAAAGGAAGCTATATGGATGCGTCAATTCTTACAAGGACTTGCCATAGTTCCTAGTTCGAATGACCCGATCACCATCTATTGTGATAATAGAGGTGCCATCTTCCAGGCTAAGGAGCCTAAGTCAAGCAACAAATCTAGACATGTACTTCGGAAGGCTCACATGATCAGAGATTACGTGGAGCAAAAGGAGATAGTGATAGACAAGATTGCTACGGATGATAACATAGCAGATCCTCTCACTAAACCGTTAAGACATGATAAGCATGTAGGGCACGTTACTTCCATGGGACTTAAACGTGTTCCTGAGTTGTATTAGCTGTTTGTATGAATTAGATACATCTTTTTCATATACTAATAATAACTTCATCGTATTGTTTTCATATTTTGTTTTTCATGTGGATTGTATGGACAACATTGAACACCACAAAGTGAACTGAATAACATTATATGTTTTTGGTCCGTAATCGCCTACATGAGCTGATAACTCTGGCTATTATATTGTTAAGTCGATTGATGGTGGGTTCAACGAGCCATAAGTCAAATTGTTGACTGATCGATCACAAATACGAGTTATAAGGATACCTCGTAGGACATTGTAATTCGTGACGACGTTATGGAGTCCTAAATGTTTAACAACATTCGGTGCCAGGTCGTGGATTGGACGTCCATAGTGTTCCTAGAGTCGATTCTTTTGACTATCGACTGTCTCTTGAGATTAAGGCAGTTTTTGGGTGACTTTGGTTTCTTTCTCACGGTCGACCGTAACAGGAGGCCAAGCAGATTTTTACTGGGTCATTTCATACTGTGCTTACATCTGCAGGATTCGAGTTGAGGAAAATATCCAACCCTTTATCAGGTTTTGTTATTTCTCAGGGCCACTCGAGGAGTAGTAACTGAAATGCATGGCCATGCTCGAATAATGATTCGTTTATCAGTTGAGTTACTCTCTAGTCGGGAAAACCACTCTTGATACTGATCACTTGTAAAATACGACCTTTGTGAATGCGGACTTTGCAAATTGTTTTACATTGAGTGGGAGAAATTTAAGGATATGAGAATCGGTTATCGCACATACACTTGTAAGGACAAGTGGGAGATTGTTGGAGCTAGTGTCCTCCACAGTTAGTGTGATAACAGCTAAGGTTCACAGGGTATACTTTGTATTATAATCAGTTGATTAACGTTTATCGATAACGGTTGGCTTGCTAGATAAGTTTGACGTTATTGTCATACAGATGGCGGTGATCAACTGATCCCTAAAAGTCACACCTAAAGGATGTGTTTGAGAGATGTGATTATTTGAGAAAATAATCATATTGATGCCTTATTAAATGACTAAAAGGTTAGTCGAATGTATTTGACTAAAAGGTTAGTCAAATGTGATGATGATAAGATTATTTAATAACGATTAAATAATGTTAGCTGGTGATTGAATATAAAATGTTATATTTAATCAATGTATATAATGTTGGTCTAAACTAAATATAAACTGTTATATTTAAGTTGACGAATATGTATTACACGATATTATTATAATGTATTGGTCCGGCATTACTCGGTTTATGTGACGGTCCATTACTAGTAATAGTTAGAATACATATTACATTATGTACATATAAAATTATATGCTAACTACCTAATATAGGTTGAGAGAAATAAGGAAACTAGGTTTTTATTTTTGATTGCTTTCCTCTTGATATCTCACGGCACACTAGGGAGTATGAAGTGGAAGAAAAATAAAACCCTACTCTACTACAATTTCTCACTGCACACAAGGGTGAAAAGAGAAGGAAAAATTCTGATTTTTGACTCTCATATTCATCATCAATATACACACAAAATTAGAAGTAATTTTTGGGTATTCGTTCTAGCACGACGAAGGTATTTCTTGAACCATCTTGGTGTAACGATTAGGAGAATACCTACTTTGGTATTTGTTCTTAGGCCTTTTTCTAGGACCGAAGGTTATTTCTTAATCTCTTGTTCATATTATGCAATTTCATTTATGACTAGAAATTCATATAGTTATAATTTCATTATAATCCAAATTATTTAAAGGGAAGTATACCGATATTTTCCACATATACTTGCGAGGTGGTGTCATTTCATGTAGCGTATCGCTTGTTGTGAGGCTTGTGCTCTTTTCCGCCTCTTTCGTGAAGGTTTACCGAATTTTGGGTACTCGGCGTCTATGATTGACCGAGTCTTGGATGCGAAATGTCATCGCATGTCGAATCGGAAAACGTTTATTCCGAGAGTCTGGCCAGGTTTAGACTAGGACCGTATTATTATGCGTTCAGGGAAATGTCTTATCCCGTGGATGTCTTTTAATCATACTTGCATGTACACGGTGCTAGTGCGTGTCATTTACCGTGAGAGATGTCGTCAATTTATTGTACGTTTGGTCCAACAATCAGTATTTTTAACCCGGAGTTACTCCCCACTGATAGTGGCGTTCATGTTTTTCATGGATGAATAGGTTGCTTGATTTGGATGGCTTTTTGCTTGTGGTATTTTGGGTTCGGGTGTGAGCTAGCGGGCGTTGGCCTGGATGAATCACCTCTAGACGTTGTTTAGCTAGTTTGCTATTAACTTTGATATTGGATAACATTTTGAGAGACTACGTCTCTTGTAGTATTTTATACTTTGGTTTGTAATTATTGACATTCCTCGTACCTTTCTATTTGCATGTAAAAAGTTTTAAAAACACCGTATTTTCCGCTATATAAATCACATGCTTGTTATGTTTTATTTCCGCATTCGCGAGGGTTGTCACAGTTGGTATCAGAGCTTTATCGCTCCCGACGCACACACGTGAACCCTAAACTTAAACTACTTGACCTTGAAATAATAAATGAGAGATGGGTAGAAGTTAAGGATTTTACTTGGTAGTCTATTTGTTTATGCTAAGTGTTAGGATTAACTTGTTTTGTTTTTGTTTCTTATGAAGATGGTTAGACCTCGAGTAGTAGAGAATGTTATGCTAGAAGCTCTTACGCAAGTGTTGAAGAATCAACAAGATGCGGCTATTGCTCTAGCCAACCAAGTTCCCCCTCGTAGAGAAGATAACCACCAAGGAGGCTACGCTTGGGTGGCAAGCCAAATAGCCAGAAGTATGATTATACCTTACGGTGGAGAGCCGGACCCTACCGAGCTATCGGAATGGTTCTGAGAAATGGAGAAGCAATTTGATTTATACCAAGTCGGTGAAGAGGACAAGGTAAGGATTGCCAAGCACTTCCTTGTAAGGGAAGCAGATAATTGGTGGGCGATTACTAGCGCCACCGCTACTCTTGAAGATGATTTCAATTGGGCTTGTTTCAAAGCTCTAGTTGAAGGTCGATTTTATCCCAAGGAGCTAAAGCAACAAAGGCTCAAGGAGTTTATTGACTTCAAGCAAGGTAATTCGAGCTTTCTACTACCGCAACAAGCTTAGTGCTTTACTTCAAAGTAAAGTGAGGAGAAAAACTACTTCCTTTGGGGATTTATATGATGATGCTTTATGGGCCGAGAACTCCATGAAGGCCATCAAGGATGAAGCTATGATGAATAATCCCTCTCCTTCTTTCACTCCTAGGCCTAATTTCTATGGGAAGAGGCCGTTTACTCCGTCTTCCTCCAACTCTTATGCTAACAAGAGGAGATTCAATCCTCCTTCAAATGCAAATGCAAGAGCTCCCGCTCCTTTCGTTCCCCGAGCTACTTCTAACGTGGCTCATAGGCCATATGCTCCTCCTCAAGCTCAAGGTCGCTTATGTAACCGTTTTAGACAACCACACCACCCCGGTGTGACTTGTTCCAACCGACCTTATATTTGCTTCTTTTGCCAAAAGGGTGGTCACCGTTATGATTATTGTCCCGATCGTAAGTTGCCCCCTCTAATTGCCAAATCCAAGGGTTCTATCTTCGTTCTGAGCCGAGCCGAAGCCGACGCTCATCCGAAGATAATTACGGGTATGTTCTCAATCTTAGAGCAACCGTGTCTTATTCTATTTGATACCGGTGCTTCTATGTCCTTTGTGTCTTCGACTTATGCTAATAAATTATCTATCGAGCCTACATCTAGTGAGGATACTCCCATATCCTTACCATCCGGAGATATTATCTCTTGTACTACTCTTTATCCTAATGTTCCAATCTCTATTTCGGGTACTATATTTCCCGCAAATCTCCTTAAGTTTCCTCTAGGAGAGTTCGATGTGATTCTAGGTATTGATTGGTTAGCGTTATACCACGCTAGGTTCGAGTGTCGAGATCAAAAGATCTATTTAAAGAGTCCTTTAGGAGTTAGAATAACCTATAAGGGATCTCATCCCCGAAAGGGTGTGTCTTTGATTTCCGCAATGAAATTGGTAAGTATGGTAAGAAAGGGTCACCAAGCATACTTGTGTATTGTGACTTCTTCAACTAACTCTTTGCCGAATATTGAAGATGTGCCTATAGTTCGTGAATTCGTTGATGTATTCCCTGAAGACTTGCCCGAGATTCCTCCCGAGCGTGATGTTGAGTTTTCTATTGATCTTGTACCTGCTTCCGGACCAATAGCCAAAGCTCCTTACCGTATGGCTCCAACCGAATTGAAAGAGTTAAGGAAGCAGCTTGATGATATGATTGAAAAGCTTTTATTCGACCAAGTGCCTCGCCTTGGGGTGCTCCCGTTCTCTTTGTGAAAAAGAAAGATGGTTTTATGAGACTTTGTATTGATTACTGTGAGTTGAACCGGATTACAATCAAGAATAGGTATCCTTTTCCGAGGATTGAAGATTTGTTTGATCAACTAAAGGGTGCTTCTACTTTTTCCAAGATCGATTTAAGATCCGGTTATCACCAAATTCCCGTTCGTGATGCCGATATTCCAAAGACCGCTTTTAGTACAAGGTATGGTCATTATGAGTTCAAGGTGATGCCATTTGGATTGACAAATGCTCCCGCTATTTTCATGGATCAAATGAACCGCACATTTAGTGAATATCTTGATAAGTGTGTGGTGGTGTTCATTGACGACATTCTTATATTCTCCAAGACCGAAGAAGAGCATGCTATTCATCTAAGGACTATTTTGGGTGTTCTTCGTCGTCAAAAGTGGTTTGCTAAATTCTCCAAGTGCGAATTTTGGTTACCTAAGGTGTCATTTCTTTGGCATGTAATTTATAAAGAAGGTGTAATGGTGGATCCTTCTAAAATAGAGGCCGTTGTTTATTGGAAGAGTCCGACCGATGTAAGAGAAGTCCGAAGTTTTCTTGGTTTAGCTGGTTATTACCGTAGATTTGTCAAAGATTTCTCCAAGCTTGCTAGACCAATGACCCAATTGTTGAAGAAGGAAACCAAGTTCCTATGGAATGAAGCTTGTGAAGCCGCTTTTCAAGAGTTAAAGAAAAGGTTATCTACCGCTCCGGTGTTGACTTTGCCTGAAGATGGTGTAGACTTTGATGTCTATTGTGATGCTTCCAAGATAGGATTGGGTTGTGTACTTATGCAAAGTAGGAAAGTGGTGGCTTATGCTTCGAGACAGTTGAGAGTTCATGAAGTAAACTATGCTACTCATGATTTGGAATTGGCCGCCGTTGTTCATGCGTTGAAATGTGGAGACACTATCTTATTGGTGTTCATTGTCGTATATTCACCGATCACAAGAGTTTGAAGTACATATTTACTCAAAAAGAGTTGAATATGAGACAAAGAAGATGGTTGGAATTGGTGGATGATTTTGATTTTGAGTTGTTGCCGATGCTCTTAGTAGGAAATCTTCTCATTCCTTGAATGCTATGTCGGTATTGCCCGCTGATCTTTGTATTGAGTTTTGAAAGTTGAAGTTGGAATTCGTGGAACGTGGATTTGATTATGTTGGTGCTATGACTGCCGAACCTGTTTTCCTTCGCGAGATCCGCAAAAGCCAAGTTGATGATCCTACCTACAAGTCTATTCAAGCCAAACTTCTTGAAGGAAAAGCTAAAGATTTTAAGTTTGATGACAAAGGTGTTCTTCGTTTTCATGGCCGTTTGTTTGTGCCTAATGCTCTTGATTTGAGAAAGCGAGTTCTTGATGAAACTCACCTTTCCCCTTATTCTATTCACCCCGTAGGTGATAAGATGTATAAAGACTTGAAGCTACAATTTTGGTGGCCGAATTTGAAAGGCGATTGTGTCTTATGTTGGAAGATGTCTTACTTGCCAACAAGTTAAAATCGAACACAAGAGGCCCGATGGATTGCTACAACCGTTGGATATTCCACTATGGAAGTGGGAATCTATTTCCATGGATTTTGTTATGGCTTTGTCAAGGACCGTTGGAAGTAAAGATGCCGTTTGGGTTGTTGTTGATCGTTTGACCAAGTGTGCTAGATTCATTCCGATCAAAGAGACTTGGAGTTTAGATCGACTAGCGAAAGCCTATGCTGATGAGATTGTTAGATACCATGGTGTTCCCAAGGAGATTATATCCGACCAAGATCCGAGGTTTTGTTTGAGATTTTGGAAGGCTTTACAAGAAGCCATGGGTAGTAAATTGTTGATGAGTACCGCATTTCATGCCGCTACCGATGGTCAGACCGAGAGGACTATTCAGACTTTAGAAGACTTGCTTAGGGCTTGTGCACTCGACTTCCAATCTAGTTGGGAAAAGAGTCTACCGTTAGTGGAGTTTTCTTACAACAATAGTTATCATGCCTCGATCAAGATGGCTCCTTATGAAGCTCTTTATGGAAAAAAATGTCGAAGTCCTATATGTTGGAATCAATTGAGTGATGTTCGTGACTTAGGCCCGATGTTCTTGTTGAGACTATTGATCATGTGAAGGTCATTCGTGATAGAATGAAAGCCGCTCAAGATCGACAAAAATCTTATGCCGATATCCGAAGAAGACCGTTAGAATTTGAGGTTGGTGATAAAGTGTTCTTGAAAGTATCTCCGATGGGCGATGAAGGGTGTTAAAAGGTTTGGTGTAAAGGGTAAATTGAGCCCGAAATACATTGGACCCTTTGATATTGTGAAAAGAATTGGTGCCGTTGCTTACAAGTTGGACTTACCCTCGAATTTGGCTAAAGTTCATGATGTATTCCATGTTTCTCAATTGAGAAAGTACGTTAGTGATCCAAGCCATGTTTTTCAAACTGAAATGCCCGAGCTTAAACCGAATTTGTCCTTTGAAGAGAAGCCGATCCGCATTCTAGATCGCAAGGATAAGAAGTTGAGAAGTAAAGTGGTGCCTTTAGTGAAAATTTTGTGGATATGTGCCAATGTTGAAGAAGAAACGTGGGAAACGGAAGCTTCTATGCGTAGTAAATATCCAAGCCTATTCGATTAAGGTATCTTTCTTTCGCTCAAGTTTCGAGGGCGAAACTTTTTAAAAGGTGGGGTGATTGTAACACCCGCAAATGTACCCTATTTTTATAGTAAAAATATTAGACGGATACTTTTCAGCGAAATTTAGTTTTAGTTTAGAATTAAAATTCCCGTGTCTAATTTAGAATTTCCGAGTTCGTTTTTGGACTTTACGCGAGATTTAGAGTAAGTTACGTCTTAAGACGTTTTTGGGCTTTTCCCATATGTTTTCCACTTATTCCTTCATATACTCCCTCATAACCTTAACCTCCCTCACATTCAATCTTCTTCTTTCACACCAAGTAAACACCAAAAACCCTAACCTCCATATTTGCTCAATTTAATATCGATTCTACTCCTTCGTTGCTCGCTCAAATTCACTAAAGTTCATCTTATTCTTTCCCTCTCATCGTCCTCTATCCGTATTGGTAATAAAATTACCGTCTTTCTCGCTTTTCAATTTATCCGTCTTTCTCAAAGGTGAATTATATTAATCTTTTATTATCTAATTGTAGGTGGTGACCTCCAAGATTCCGACAAAGACTACTTCTTGATAGAAGAGGACATCGACGCGGATTGAAGACGCGAAAAGGTAACAGTGAATGGTTACTTGATATCATTTACGTGTTTTAATGTGTTTTCTATGTTACAAATCGTATTTAGAATAAGGTTAGTAATCATAGGAATTGTGTTGTTGATGATGGTTGTTGTTAGTTGATAATTGATATGAAAGTTGATGGTTTGTGATGATAAATGATGATTGTTGTATGTTGATGACAAGTCGAAAAATGAAGGATTGCGTGCCTGAGACCAGAACGCTGGCAGCGTCCATGGACGCTGGCAGCGTTTCTTGCTGCCAGTTTTTCCCAAAGTCCACCCTTTGAATTTTAGTCCCGCCTTGACTTTCCTTGACCCTTTGGACTTGGTATTCTTGCATTGATGATTTGTTTGTAGCCCACTCCAATTGTTGGGTTTGGGTCTCGGGTCTCGGGTCTCGGGTTTGACTTTGACTTTTGTTGACTTCCAAGTTTGACTCTATAAGTTGACTATAAATATAAATGTTTCGAATATCTGTTAATCCCTTCGCTTGTATCACATGTTTTGTGACGGTTTTTGATATGTCCCACTTTGAGTCGGTTTTACAAATGTTACGGTTTGAGCACTAATTTTCTATGTGCTTTGTACTCTCATTCCCTTGGCTACCTCCACGTTCGTAAGGCTGGAATGTCGGAACGGGGATGTATCCTACTGCTTAATTGCATGTGTTAGTGGGCATACGACGACGTTGTTGGGAGGCGAACGCTTTGCGTTGATCGACCCGGCCGTCAATGTTGTGTACTTGCGAGGTGGTGTTATTTGCATGTAGCGTACGCTTGTTATGAGGCTTGTGCTCTTTCCGCCTCTTTCGTGAAGTTTACCGAATTTGGGGTACTCGGCGTCTATGTTGACCGAGTCTTGGATGCGAAATGTCATCGCATGTCGAATCGGAAAACGTTTATTCCGAGAGTCTGGCCAGGTTTAGACTAGGACCGTATTATGTATCGTCGTTCTACCAGGAGGAAATTAGTCTACATATACGAAATGTAGCATCGCGTGTATGCGTTCAGGGAAATGTTTTATCCCGTGGATGCCTTTTAATCATACTTGCATGTACACGGTGCTAGTGCGTGTCATTTACCGTGAGAGATGTCGTCAACGTATTGTACGTTTGGTTGGATGATTATATGATTGGTTTATTCGTGATCTTTGGATGACTTGGCATGGTTTGTTTGTCGAGTCTCAATCTTATCAAACTTATGCCGCTAACGTTGAGATGCAAGCCCTAGTGAGAGTGTATGGTTGCCTAAGAGTGTCATCCCCGAGTCTTTCTATAATATGATGGTTACGGTTTTGTACTTCATGGATCGATATCCTTATATATTGAATTGCCTATTTATCCTTCTCGTACTTCACATGTATATTTATATTTGCATGCTTCTACTTTTGTATTTCCGTTTATGTACGTTTATTGTGATATGGCTAGGAGAACCCGGAGTTACTCCCTACTGATTGTGGCGTTCATGTTTTTCATGGATGAACAGGTTGCTTGATTTGGATGGCTTTTTGCTTGTGGTATTTTGGGTTCGGGTGTGAGCTAGCGGGCGTTGGCCTGGATGAATCACCTCTAGACGTTGTTTAGCTAGTTTGCTATTAACTTTGATATTGGATAACATTTTGAGAGACTA
Source organism: Heliosperma pusillum (assembly GCA_022085475.1). Classification (NCBI taxonomy): domain Eukaryota; kingdom Viridiplantae; phylum Streptophyta; class Magnoliopsida; order Caryophyllales; family Caryophyllaceae; genus Heliosperma; species Heliosperma pusillum. The sequence goes on from JAIUZE010004000.1 coordinate 12,861, forward strand.
CGTCTCTTGTAGTATTTTATACTTTGGTTTGTAATTATTGACATTCCTCGTACCTTTCTATTTGCATGTAAAAAGTTTTAAAAACACCGTATTTTCCGCTATATAAATCACATGCTTATTATGTTTTATTTCCGCATTCGCGAGGGTTGTCACAAACACCATATACAAACACATCCACAAAAATAGAATAGGCAACGTATGGGTTAGGCTGATTTAAAGGAATAGGTCGAGGGAGGGCAAGTTATGAAGGGTAAGGGGGGTTTATGTTAATGTGATTAGGTTAGTATTGACTTTGAGTATGAGTATACAGATTACATGAGATAACTAAACTTCGTGAAAGAATTGTGCATCAAAAGATCAAGATACATGCATATGGAGTTTTGAAGAACATAAAAATGTAGGAGATTCGAAATCAATGAGGAACTAAATTATCACATAGTGCATATTCCTTCTTCTTCTTCTTTTTTCATTTTTTTTTTCATCTTTCTTCACCTTTTTTTTTCATCATTCATTCCTTTTTTTTTTGCACTTTCTCATATCCCATAAAAATGTCTAATATAATGAACATCTCCATCAAACTTTGTAGCATCATCAAAATTTCCAATAAAAGTACAAGATGATAACATGTGAAAATATCATAATTCTCTTAAATATGACACCAAAAAAAAGAAACTCAAAAACAATATACTCAAACCAAAATCAATTAGGTGAAGGTATGAATTAGTTTTGGATTGTAGGTTAAATGGGTAGTCAAATTGATTTGAAGCTTCCTATCTATTGTAGATAGGTTTAGGTAAGACAAGACTTGGGGTTCTGGTTTCTGAACTGAACAGTGCAGAAGACTGTCCAATTTAGGTTTGGTAAAATCTGGGTTGTTTTGGCTTATTTTTGGGTTATTTGGATTTTGCCTTTATTTGAGAACAAAGTGGATATGCAAGCTAAGTACAAACACCGAATTGTCAAACCCGTTACTAGTCTATGAGAAGAGGACCAGACTAGGCAAACAATGTAACCATATTCCATAACTAATGGAAAATTACCAACTCAATGACACAACGACTCTTTTTCTAGTCAATCGTAGAGGAAAATTTTAGTGGATCATTAACTACGAGCTACAGTTTAATAGACCAAATTCCAATCAGATTTTCTCAAATTGTTCCCTTGCTAAAGGTTTAGTAAAAGGTCGGATAACTGATCTTCGGTTTTACAAAATTTTAAGCAAATGTTCCCTTTTTCTACCATGTCGCGAAGAAAGTTTGTCAAAGAATGTTGCACGGGATTTTATGAAGTATTAATTGCACCCATGTTATCACAAAGAATAGGCACACAAATAATAATCATTCTGTAATTGTAACACCCCACATTTGTTGAAGAGGTCCATTGATAAGTTTAAATGACTAGTGCTTAAAGGGATTGTAAGTACTACTCATATCAACAAAGTACACTTTCTTTTATGGTTGTCCATGCAAAAGAACTCAAAAGTTAAGCGTGCTTGACTGAGAATAGTCTTAGGATGGGTGACCTCCTGGGAAGGTTCCCGGGATGTGCATGAGTGAGGACAAAATGCGCTGGAAAGGACCCGTGTTGATTTGTGGGCCATGTACACAGCCTGGAGAGCTATCATGAGTGACCGCTCCCGACCCAAGGTTTGGGCCGGGGTGTTACAAATGGTATCAGAGCAACCCTGCGACCATGTGGTGATGGAGGCAGTTGTTATACGCTCCATTGTGATCACCCACCTAGCGGGGGAGGATTCTGGGTTAGCGGTTATGCTCCTAGGTGCAACGAGGACGTTGCGTTCTTCAAGTGGGTGTGATTGTAACACCCCACATTTGTTGAAGAGGTCCATTGGTAAGTTTAAATGACTAGTGCTTAAAGGGATTGTAAGTACTACTCATATCAACAAAGTGCACTTTCTTTTATGGTTGTCCATGCAAAAGAACTCAAAAGTTAAGCGTGCTTGACTGAGAGTAGTCTTAAGATGGGTGACCTCCTGGGAAGGTTCCCGGGATGTGCATGGGTGAGGACAAAATGCGCTGGAAAGGACCCGTGTTGATCTGTGGGCCATGTACACAGCCTGGAGAGCTATCATGAGTGACCGCTCTCGACCCACGGTTTGGGCCGGGGTGTTACAGTAATCCCATAATTGTTGGCTTACCCATTTGGTTCATATGATGAAACGATCTTTTGGTCGTGGTTCCAAGTGTCATACTTTGCTCCGTTCAAATTGATTTAGCTCGTCTTATTTAATCCCTTTGAACTGTCGGATGTCTGATTGAACAGTGTCATTGAATGTTCTATTCCCCCTGAACTTGAGATCGCTTCTATGAGAATAGTTTAGTGGACTGTTTAAAACGCTTTTGGTTTTGCTCATCAAGTTCTCGTGGGCTATCTCTTGTTCTTTTTTTTTCATCATTCTTTCTTGAAGTGTGAATAAACTTGAAACACCTTACCAATTTATGTATCACACCTCCATTTTGTAGGCTCTATGTGAGAGGTCAAAGACATCGTCCATATGCACCTTGAGCAACGAAATTTATTTTGATCAATGCATGTTGCTCCCTCTCACTTTAGCCTGCAAAACAGATTATACTTTGGACTTGGGTACCCAAATTAACTTGGGTCCATTTTGGTTAGTCACTTGTGATAATAAGTCCTTTCGAATCCACATTTTCTTGACAATCTTATAACTTTGTTCCAAGTAACTTAACCGCTTCTTACAAGCATTAAATAGGTGTCCTATTTTCCCACAAAATTTGCACAAAGTATACTCAGGTAGGCCGACATACTTACGTTTACGAAAGTCACGTTCTACGGGTTCATGCTTTCTGAAATAGACATTGCTGGAAGCATTCTGAATTGAACAGTTCGGTGATCTATTTACTTTCTGTCCAGGAACTCAAACTGTATGATATTGAGGACCATCTAGCTTGAAGTTAGAACAAGATTCATACCCTAATCCTAGCTTCTTAGTATTACTGGATTGATTAACAAGGAAGTCAAGAACGGTATTACTTCCTTCCCATTTAGCGGTGACATTCCTAGCATTTCTTAGGTCGATTTCAAGGTTATCGATTTTTCTAAGAAGTCTCTTGTTCTTGTTAAGGAGATCGTCATAGTCAACATTGATCTATCAAATTTAGTATTGAACTCAGAGTATGTGGTAGCTCCTTTAACATGCATATTTTTTATTTCATCCAGTTCGTTAGTTAAAACTTGTATCTTGTTGACTAGCGATTCATTTTCAGTGATAACTTTGGAATGGACAGTCTGTTCAACTGTTCGTTTTTCAATATATTTTAGATCACGTTTTAACTTGACATTTTCTTCCGCGATACTTTCAATCTTAGTTTGCATTGCTTCCAGACGTTTACTTTGGTCATAACTAGTGTCTAGGGTATCGTCAAGAAGCCTAATTATTTTTTCTTTTGACAGAGATCTAACACGAGTCTTGAGATCAGAAAGACATACCTCGTCGTCAGATTCACTTTCGGAATTGTCAGTATGGGCCATAAGACATCTAATATCATCTTTGTATGAGTTCTTTTGTGGCTTGGGCTTATAAGTGGATCAAAGACATAGTTTCTCTTCCTTTTCTTCCTTAGGCGGTTCATCGTCCTTGGATTCGGACTCACCCCACACAGCATCAATCATTGCACGTTTGTACTCTTGCTTAGATTTCTCACGTTTATCTCTAGACTTTACTTCTTCCCATTTGGGACAGTTTCAGATCTGATGATCACGATCTCCACATTTAAAGCAACCCATTCTAGACATAGAACGAGATGATGAAGAAGAAAAAGTAGAAGGAGCAGATTTCTTTGGTGTAAAATTTTCGAACTTCCCTTGATTTTGTTTTCTGATTATCTTTGCAATACGCTTAGATAACTCAACTTCCTCCTCAAGATCACTTTCATTATCACTTGAGAAGGCGTTCAAGGCCAGGCCCTTAGCCTTGGGCTTCTCTTCGGTATCATCAAGGGCTATTTCATGTGCCATAAGAGATCCCATTAAGGCTGCATAGGTGAGAGTAGTTAAGTCCCTGCCTTCTTCAATGGCTGTGACCTTGGCTAGCCATCTCTTGGTTAAAGTTCTTAAAATTTTACGGACAATGTCCTCAGTTTGAAAAGAGCGACCAAGATTTGAAAGTTCGTTGATTATGCTTGAAAATCGGGAAGACATGCTTTTAATCGATTCATCTTTTTGCATTTTGAAGGCCTCGTATTGTTGCATTAATAGATCAATACGAAGTTTCTTCACTTGCAATGTTCCCACGTGGGCTAACTCGAGAGTATCCCAAATTTGCTTAGCCGTCTTACAACCAGCAATACGGCCAGCCTCCTCATTTACAAGACCAGATTGTAAAAGGGATATTGCTCGAGCATTCTTTTCTGCCTTCTTATAGTCATCGAGAGTGTAGGCCTCTCTTGCTTTAAAGCTTTCAACACCATTTGCATCGGTGGTCGTAATAACAAGAGAGCCACTTTCAATAATTGTCCAACACTCATAATCAGTTCCTTGAATGAAATGCGTCATTCTATTTTTCCACCAGCCATAGTCCGTGCCATCGAAGACAGGACATTTGACAGATCTGGAATTCATTTAAGCAAAATAAAAGAGAAAAGATAAACTAAAAAAGGATCAAACTCTTTGCGGTAAAGCAATTAAGAGCACGAGGCTCTAATACCAATTGTTGAGTTTATGGATCCTGTACTTAAGAAGGGGAAGAGGTGAATAAAGTATCCTTTTAAAAAATAAAACACACGACTCAAAACTGATCGATGCAGAAACAATACACATGCAAATTAAACAGTTCACCGTACTGTTTAAAACAATGAATTATGTGCAGTACTGATTCTGACCAATTATCAAACGAGATTAAATACGAGAATGAAAAGTAACGAGCAAATAAAAGAAGAACACAACGATTTTTAAGTGGTTCGACCTACTCTCTAAAGGTCTACGTCCACTATCTGTTATAGTCTACTAACTGTTATACGGAGTAGTTCCTTGAGATATGCTGTGATCTTAATAAACTCTGTTTATTCACCTGTTCTTTGTGCAAGCTTTGTTTACACATGCTCCTTGACCTTGTGCTATGCTAAGAGTTTTTTATTAGTGCTCCTCATAATTTAGCAATCTTTACCTGAATAACTTCAGAAACTTTATAGTAATGCTCACAATCTTTAAAATAAAATTCAAATTTTTTATTATACTCCGTAAAAAGCAAAAATTACACAATCAGTTGTATTACAATTGTATGTATAATATGTGAAATGGCCCATAACGTAGTCATTACTCTGTATTGTTTCTTTTTGATGTATACCATATCGTATATGCATACAACTATACAAGATTGAGGATCAATATGTATGAGAGCATTATAAAAGTAATAAAAATAAAATATTGTCTGAAATAACCTTTCTTTAGAAAAAAATATATTATTGTACGAGACAAACATGTAAGGATCGTTACACACCAAGCATATAAACCAACTTGAAAAGGACCGACTTATTTTCACACACAAATTCTCATTTCAGACGGCCACTATCTGTCTTAAGCTTAAGACGAGTCCAATTTATATTAAATCGCCCTATTTGTTGCCTAAAAAATACCAAAAAATTTGTTTGTAAGCTTTAGATGGATAGTACTGTCTTAAGCAAGATTTACTGATTTTCAAACTCCAACCAATAATCCCAAACTAGTCACAACTATGTAGACTGAACATCGAGACAGTGTGCTTAACTTATTCTTCATCACACGATAGTCATCGACACGGCTTAAGGGAATTAAGATAGGCATCGGCCAACATGGGACATCAAGTTTCGGAGAAGTAGAGAACAAGAACTTGTGAGGAGGAATTGTTTTTGTCAAAAACTCCATGGTTTTGGAGTTAGTATCGAGTAAAATCAACCAAGTTTGAGTATGTCTAATCCGTTATTGTATTAAGTATACCAAGTGTTCTTTTCCTGGGTGCACTCCTACCACTCTCAAAACGTAATGCCTAAAACTAAAGGGATCAAGATTTGTTAATACTCTTCCTTTTATATCAATACTACAATCAAATTGGAATAAGACTTCCCATCGAAGAAGTTGTCTATCATTTTTGAGTCTCATGTCCAGTTTCCAAATACGTTTTCGCTCTAAAACATCGGCTAAATCTCCCGACTTACCGGGTGGCTTACCGGGTATACGTGGTTTGAGTCTTACGTGATGCAGTGGGAAGCCGGAGAATCGAGACTTGTCACACATTTTGTTGTAATTTTTTTCACATTTGGTTTTTATTTTCTTTTTTAAGTTATTTTAGTTAAAATTTGGATATTAATTACGACTTTTTTTACGTGTTTAAGATTCGGAAACCAATATTTCTATTAGACTGACTTATTGTTTTATAGAATGAGTAAAAAAAAAAGAATTAAAGCATACTCTTATCTTATACTCCTTTTTGTCTCAGTTATTTGCAAGGGAACGCAGGATTTAATTTCTGGGGTAGCAAATAAAATTTAGCCTATAAATATCGATAAATTTTGATATCGAGAAAAGTATATATAACTTATTAAATGTAATTTGGAAATCTATAACGAGTTCAATGACTACTTACATAATAACTAAAAATATTGTTACTTCCTAATAAAATTTCAATTTTAGTAATTTATGATCAATTAATTTTTTTGTGTTCTATTTCATCGACTAAACTTTTCATCTTGCAATTTAGCAAATTTTCATTAATTTTATTTTAAACATCTAGAATTTTTTAATTATTCTTGATTAGTAATTCACCATAAAAAAACAAACTCTATACAATAACATTAGAGAAAATAAAAATGTGGTACCCAAAACGTTCATTCAAAAATATTTATCAAAGAAAATATTTGATTGCTAAATAGTTAATACGGATTTACTTTCTTAAGGAAAGTTTAATAGAATAATTGACTTTAGATTTTCCCCGTATTATTACTTCACATAAGCATTTATTTAAATGCAACAAAAAATAGGGAAAATGCATGTAGTGGGGGGGTTGAACCTGGGACAACAGGTTGAAAATTAAAGTCTTTACCATTGAACTACAAGATATTCACTATATACATAATGGGATAACATTTACTTATTTATTATACCGTAATATTTGGGGTAGCAAAAATCCGTCAAATAAATCAATTTTTTTGTGTTTGGGGTAGCGGAAGCGACCCCTTGCTACCAAGTGGGTTCGCCCCTGGTTATTTGTTTACCCATCATATTCTAATGGGCACAAGCGAAGTGAGGCCATAGGGATGTCAATGGGGAGGATAATAATGGATTTCGCACCGCACCGCCACACTTGGGTTGGATATGGATATAGCTTTAGCAGGTGGTGAGACGGGTACGGTTACAAGTACAAGATATTGATGCTTTACCTAATAATAGTACATGGAACACTACAAATCTTCCTACTGGCAAAATTGAGGATCTGGTAGAATGGTCCTTCTCCGGAACCACTTGCAGAACTCGTGACCGAGAAATATGATCATTCGAAATTGGCAACCCAATGCATACTTGATTTTTTTTTTCTTTTTTGAGTTATTCCATACGAGTAAGACAATACTATAAATTGTGGGAGACAAACAAAATATAAGGATCGTTACACCAAGCATATAAACCAAGTTAAGGTATATTGTCTTAACTAACAAGGCTATTTTGCTCACGCATACATAAAGAGAGAAACAAGTTCAATCAAAACTCGAACGACGAATACACGTGTCTTCAAGATGATACGATGACACACTTATCTTATTCGGATTCACAACTATGTCGACAGAACATCGAGACGTTGCACTTAACTTAGTATTCGCCTTCTTCACAATTGTCATTATCGACACGGCATAAGGGAATCGGGGTAGGCGTCGACCAAGATGAGATATCAAGTTTGTGCCATGTATCCTTTAAGAACTCTGGAGGAGGAACTGTCGTTATATACTGTAAGCTTTTGGACATAGTATCGAATAAACACAAATTCTCATTTAAGACGGGGGTATCCGTCTTAAGCTTAAGACGGATACCATATTCTCTCACAAAATACCCATCAAGGTGAGTGGAGAAGCACATGGGGGTGCCCACCTTGTCCCCTCTACCCATTTCCTCTCACAAAATACCCGTCGCAAGATCCGACCCGTCACAAGCAAGACCTACTGTCGAATAAAATCAACCAAGTTTGGCGGCGGCTACCCCCGGCTTTTATTAAGTATATTAAGTGTTCATTACTAGGGTGCACCCTTACGGCTTCAAAACTGTGAAAGCCGTGCCTACAGCAATCACTCGATGTTAACATTGACCCTTTTATATTAATAAAGTTCTCTATTTGGTGTAGTCGATCAAAAGGTGGGAGAACCATCCATTGTTTGGTAAGCGGATTACAAATGTAGTACACGTTTAAATCCGTCAAATGATTGACATCAAAACTTAAAATCAAGTCTTTGAATGTTGCTACAAGTGTGGAATGAGTAGGAAGGAAGTGTTAGGACAAAAAAAGAGACCACAATGTCGTCGTTTCGAAACATGGTGGTGCAATCATGGCTGTCATCCCACATTGACCTAGTCAACAAGAAGGGCAAAGATGGTTCATTTTCGTTGATTTCACGGTGCGTAAAAAACCCTTGATTGATAAACAAAGGATCAGAGATTATCGAATGCCATCGCTTTGAGACAGCTTTCCAGCCAAGTGCAGTGCGATAACAAGATAACCGACATAAGATCTGACGACGCAACATCTAATCAAGAAGATAATCAATCATCTTTGCTATGAAATTAATTTCACTTGCACTAAGATATCAATTTTTTAATTGATGTAGAAATATAGAAAATAGAATTAATAATAATAATTGAAGTAATAATAGCTGACTTATAACTTTCCTTTTTCTTTTTAAGAAATTGCCTACGGTGTGAACTTGTGATAAATAAGATAATATGAATGTTTAATATGAATTGTGCAAGAAGTTTCCTAAACTAAACAATTTTTTTTGGTGGTTTAAAGGAGTACACTATGTCACTATGTGTGTTGAACCGTACCCAAAGACGTACCACTGTCTATCTGTTGATGGGAGAATTGCGCTAGCCATCCGAGCTGCACTCTTCTTTTCCCTAGTTCTTACTACCGTGTTGTAATAAGCGATAACAAAAATATGATAAAATTCGGAGCAATCTAAGGTAGTAAATTCTACAACATTTACTAATGAAACCTAATTATCTTATGTTTTAAAGTTTTGTTGATTGTTGATAACAATTCGTTTGTTCTACAAATTATTATAGATGCATGTCTACGGATTTCTAAAAAAAGTTTAATGCTACATTATAAATTGAGATTCAAGACCAAAGGCATGAATAATTCGCGTTTCCATTATTCTATTTCTTTCCTAACGAAACATATTACCTATTTCTACAAGAAAATTGGCTTAATGCAAAACTTGTGTTGTGATTTGGTATTCCGTACAATAAACAAAAAGAACTCAGCAATTATATTCTAATGTTTTTTGTAACCTAGCATAAACTCGTGGAAAATGACACGAGTATGCATTTAGTAACAACTAGTTTTACACCCGTGCAAAAAATGCACGGGTTATTTTCTAAAATGCATGGCAAATATATAAGTATATGTTATGCGTCGTATTAGTTTATTATTTGTATAGTAAATTTAAATAAACTCAATTTTATAAAAAAATGATTTAAAAATGATTTATTTAAATACTACATATAAAATGATTTTAATATTATGCTTAAGTCCTTATAAAAAAAATAAAAAGAATTTATCTTTACTTAATATAATAATATAAAGGGGAGAAAAAATAACACCGTATTATCAAGACAAATTATAAAAAAAAAATGTAAATTCATAAATTATACTACGGAGTGCAAATTTATGTTGTTGAGACTAAGCAATTCACAATCTGCTCAAATTACAATTGGACTGACATTCTCACTACTCTAAGAGCTCATAGACTCATATCGATAGACATAAAGTCTTGTTGAGACCGTCTTAAATTAAGAGTACATTCACAACCGATTTAAATTAAAATCAAAAAGTGATTTAATAGTATAAGTAAAGACGGTCAGAGCATAATTAGAACCAAGTAATCATTATAATATGGACAGACCAAGCCTACTCATGTAAAATGCATGGCCCAACCCACCTTAAAATCAGTCTTACCGTACTCATTACTCACATAATCACATTACCTTACCTCATTTACATCTATCAATTCTATCACATTACCCTCTTATTAACCACACTTACAGTAAAACTTATATTTATTATAAATCATCTTCAACCTCTTAAAGAAATGTTTTAATCTTTCATCTTGCCTCATCCTCACAAAAAAAAAAAACCATCCTTAAATTTTACACCTCTTCAACGATTTACACAAAGAAATATTTTTAACACCCTTTACATACATATGACATCAAATTTTGATGTCGAAATATTGTGCTTAAATGATGAGTATAATCAGAAGAAACTCATGTATGCATGATCCCAAATTTATATTAACTTTTGTATTTTTTTCTTTATTTTAAAGTATTAACTATTTGGAGCTCAAGGTTTCCTTTAAAACGATTTTGGAAAATTCTCTCAATTTATGTATGTATGTCGTGTATTTCGTGTATTTTATAATTGAGATGAGAAGCAGTATTTATAATAGAAGCATAGGAGATCTAAAACCCTAGCTTAATATTTAAGAAAGATATTTATCTTTAATATCTTAAAATAATATTTACTTTATCTTTTAGAAATATCTTTATCTCAATATATTATTTGCTTTATCTTTTAGAAATATATTTATCTTTAATATCTCAAAATATTGTTGTAAAGATATAGTAGAACACTACAAGAAATCTTGTTTCAAGCAACTGTAATAAGGCGACCGATTTGAATAGTCGCCAAATTGGCGACTGAATAAGTAATATGGCGACTGAATGTAGTCGCAAATTTAGCGATTAAAGAGATTCCAAAATTTTTTATTGAAAACCTCGGGCGACCACTATCCGTCGCCAATTTGGCGACTGAAACACAATTTGGCGACCGTTTTCAGTCGCCAAATTAGCGACTGCCAAAGTAGTCGCCATTTTCAGTCGCCAAATACCTATAATAGTTCCAGAATCCGCGACTTTCCCCTTCTTCCCTATTTTACCAAATCTGAAAAAAAACCCCATTTTTGGCAATATAACCCCTTGCTCCAACACCACCACCACTCTATACTCCGACACCACGCTCCGACACCACGCTCCGACACCACGTCTGACCACTACTCCGTCAACCACCTCATTTTCTTTTAGTTTGTGAAGGTATATTTATAGTTTTAATTTCAATTTCTTAAATTAATGTTAAGTTTATTTGTTTAATTTATGATTTTCATTAGTTTTTGATGATTTGATAGATTTATTTTAAAGATTTGTGATGTTTATTAGGTTTTTAGATGTTATTTAGTTAGTGTTTGGTGAAGTTTGAATTAGTGTTAGTAATTGTAATTTTTATTAGTGTTGTTAGTATTGGGGTTTGATTAGTGGTAGTGTTGTTGATATTATTAGTGTTGTTAGTATTAATTTTGTTGGTATTGTTAATTTTGATTTGGGTTAGTGTTGTTAGTAATGGGGTTTTGATAATTTTCATGATTTGTGTTAGTGTTGGTAGTATAGGGGTTTTGGTTAGTGTTTTTTGATTAGTTTTAGTATATTAATAATATTAGTGTTATTAGTATTATTTTGTTAGTATTGATGATTTTGATTTGTGTTAGTGTATTTCGTATTAAGGTTTTGATAAATATGATTGTTTGTGTTAGTGTTGTTAATATTTGGGGTTTTGATTAGTGTTATTATTTTTTGTACTTTTTGTGTTGGTTAATGTTTATATTAAAATGAAGAGATTGGAGCGTACATGGATGTACGAAGAAAGACTTGATAAGAAAAGACGTCCTACCGCTAGATTTATAAAGGGGGTTGCCGAGTTTATTGAATTTGCTAAACAACAAGATGAGTATGATTTAGTAGTAAAGAAACTTAGGTGTCCTTGTATTAAATGCAAAAACATGAAATTTCTACATGACATTGAGGTTCAAGAACATCTTTATACAAACGGGTTTTGTCCAAACTACTACAATTGGATTTCTAATAGAGAATCTTATTTTTCATTTCCCGAACAATCTCAAATCCCACAAAATGAGAACCCATATAGAGATATGGTAGTTGATGCCTTTGAGTCTAATATTTTCAATAATGATCATATACCAATGAATGAAGAAGAACCACACCCACAAGCACGCTCACAAGTAGATACAACTTTTTTTCAAGAAGAAATAGTATCTAGCGGGTTTATGTTGTCTCCACCTGATGAGGACATTTATGAGAATGGAAATGAAGAGGGTGAGGATTTAGAAAACGAGGATGGTGATGGTCAAGTTAACGGTGATGGTGGTGGTGATAGTGATAATGATAATGAATCATATGGTGATGATGATGACGAATTTGATGATGATAATGATTAATTGGGTAAAAATATATTTATATATATTTTAATTAAGTTTTTTATGTTATTTGATGTTTTTTTATGTTATTAACAGTTTATGTTTATGTTTTTTTTATGTTATTAACCGTTTCTAACAATTTGAATATTTGTGTAATTGTAGATGACAGGAGGTCGAGGTAGACAACGTGGCGGCGGTTCAAATAGACGCCATAGTACTTCTTCAGTCGACGAGGAGGAGATGGAGCTTAATTATTGATCAGTAGAGTCCGGTGGTCGAGGAATCGACCAATGACGATGAGTCCTCGGATCAGACATCGGAGATCCAGTTCACCTCGGAAGGGAAGATGATACTTGATCCCGCGGGTGTTTGGTAAGACAACGACCAATGTCTTTAATTTATTAATTTATAATTATATTACATTATTTAACATAAATGCATACTATTCCAAAATAATATATATATATATATGTATATATTATTTTTCAGGTTTTCGTCTCAAAAAGTTGTACGAGGTTGTACTCAAAGTACAAAGATGAAGATGACGGGGGTTGCTCCTACTTGTTGGACCAAGGCTACATCCACACAAAAAGAGGAATGATTCAATAAGTTTAGGGTATATTTTTGTTTATATTTTGTTATATTATAATAATTATCAATTAATAATTTATTTTACTAATACTTACCTTTTAAATTGTAGAAAACATTTGACTGGCCAGCGGGATTAGAGTATATTGTACGCCAAAGGTACAATGAGACATGAATCAGACGGTTAAGGGACAACATGTATAAGGTTGTCAAAAGGAAGAAGGAGCCGGAGCATATGAGAGGTATTAATATTTTTTTGGTTATTTGTATATAGTTATAATTTAACACATTTTATCATATTTTATAATATTAATTTAAATTGTAGGTGGTGCATATGAAGAAATGCTTAAATATCGTGAAACTCCGGAGTTTCAGGCTAAGTCGGCCCAAGCATCTACAAATAAAAGAGGAGGAAAGAAAGAAGGAGCGGCTGAGCCTTCACATCACGGAGGATCTTGATCTTTCTTGGACATAGTTTTGGGTGTAAGTTATAATTTCCACTTTTTCGTCCATTTGAAAATTATAACTTAAATTTTTTTTATTATTAAAATCTTCTTATACAAGCCTTTAATTTCTTCTTTTAGAAGGGTAAGAAGAAAAAAGCTAACACGCCCACGGCTCTGGAGCTCTTCCTTGACACCCATTCCCGATTCCAAGACAATAGAAGATATTGGATAAAGCCAAAAGATAAAGAACTATATGTAAGTTTCAAACCATTTTTGGATTTTTACAATAAGTTCATTTTTTTGAATGTTTAACAAATTTTGTAGCTATTTTTAATAACAATGTTTATATTTTGTAAGAAGCATTTTGCGCCGAGAAAGTTAGGCATCCCGAGAAATCCGATAACGAGATTTGGTTCGACTTGGTTAAGGGTTTTAAGAAGGGGAATGTGTACGGAATTGGCTCGGCTAAGGACGTATTTTACGAAACTCCAAGGGGAAGAATGCCTTCCAGCTCAAAACAAACCTACGAGCCGGGAGTCGTAGGAAAACTCCAAGCCCAACTTGACGAAGAAAGAAGAAAAAACGCCGAAAGGGACGAGGAACTCCGGATAATGAAAGACAAATTTAAGGCTTGGGAAACCATGTTCGACAACTGCAACCAAGGTCCGCCTCCCTTTCGGCGAGATTATGATGAAGGCAATGGAGGTGGTGGTTTGCAAGCCGAAGCCAATATGACCCTTGGCTTTTGATATTAGTTTAGAAACTTGTTAATTGTGGTTGTTTAAACTTGGTTTTGTTAACCTTTAAGAAGATTTGTAAACTTGAGACAATTTTCTGATATATATGAGGATGTTCGTTTCTCATCTTGTTGTAGTAAATGTGTGAAATTGTGGTTGTTTTCTATTGTACTTGCAGGTATGGTATGGTAATGAAATGGCGGGATGAAAACAGAATTTTTCGTGCAATAAAACAGGTGTTTTGGCGACTGAAATGTTCATTTGGCGACTATTTTCAGTCGCCAAACCCCCTGTATTTTTACAAATTAAAATGACTTTGGCGACTGAAATCAGTCGCCAAATTGGCGACTGAATGGTGAAGTGGTCGCCAAATTGGCGACTGAGGGCGACTGAAATCAGTCGCCAATTTGGCGACTACTTCACCTTTCAGTCGCCAAATTGGGCGACTGATTTCAGTCGCCATGTTGCCAATTTTGGGGACGCTTTTTTCAGTCGCTAAATTTGGCGACCGAAATTAGTCGCCCGAATTTTATTTGGCGACTAATGACTGCGACTGGGTCTTGGCGACTGATTTCAGTTGCCAAATTCATTTTAGCGACTGAAATTAGTCGCCAATATCAGTCGCCTGAATGTTGTTTTCTTGTACTGAATTTGGCGACTGAAATCAGTCAGTCGCCCAATTTAGCGACTGAATGGCAGAGATTATGATGAAGGCAATGGAGGTGGTGATATGCAAGCCGAAGCCAATATGACCCTTGGCTTTTGATATTAGTTTAGAAACTTGTTAATTGTGGTTGTTTAAACTTGGTTTTGTTAACCTTTAAGAAGATTTTTAAACTTGAGACAATTTTCTTGATATATATGAGGATGTTCGTTTCTCATCGTGTTGTTGTAAATGTGTGAAATTGTGGTTGTTTTCTATTGTACTTGCAGGTATGGTATGGTATGGTAATGAAATGACAAAACAGAATTTTTCGTGCAATAAAACAGGTGTTTTGGCGACTGAAATGTTCATTTGGCGACTATTTTCAGTCGGCAAACCCCCTGTATTTTTACAAATTAAAATGACTTTGGCGACTGAAATCAGTCGCCAAATTGGCGACTGAATGGTGAAGTGGTTGCCAAATTGGCGACTGAGGGCGACTGAAATCAGTCGCCAATTTGGCGACTACTTCACCTTTCAGTCACCAAATTGGGCGACTGATTTCAGTCGCCATGTTGCCAATTTTGGGGACGCTTTTTTCAGTCGCCAAATTTGGCGACCGAAA
The DNA here is from genome assembly GCA_022085475.1 of Heliosperma pusillum. NCBI lineage: Eukaryota > Viridiplantae > Streptophyta > Magnoliopsida > Caryophyllales > Caryophyllaceae > Heliosperma > Heliosperma pusillum. The sequence continues at coordinate 28,385 of JAIUZE010004000.1, forward strand.
TTAGTCGCCCGAATTTTATTTGGCGACTAATGACTGCGACTGGGTCTTGGCGACTGATTTCAGTCGCCAAATTCATTTTAGCGACTGAAATTAGTCGCCAATATCGGTCGCCTGAATGTTGTTTTCTTGTACTGAATTTGGCTACTGAAATCAGTCAGTCGCCCAATTTAGCGACTGAATGGCAGAGTAGTCGCCAAATTGGCGACGGATATCAGTCGCCCTATTGACTGATATCAGTTGCCAATTTGGCGACTACTCTGCCATTAAGTCACCAAATTGGCGACTGATTTCAGTCGCCAATCAGTCGCAATATCAGATTTTATTTGTAAAAATACAGGGGGTTTGGCGACTGAAATCAGTCGCCAATTTAACAATTCAGTTGCCAAAACCCCTGTTTTATTGCAAGAAAATTTCTGTTTTCATCCTGCCATTTCATTATCATACCATACCTGCACGTACAATAGAAAACAACCTGAATTCAGTCGCCCGCTTTTTTAATTTAGTCGCCAATTTGGCGACGGTCTTTAGCCGTCGCCTTTGTCGGTCGCCTGAGAGCTGCTTTCTTGTAGTGTTCAAAATATGCTTGATATATTGTTGACTTTTTTTATTCTATAGCACGGTCTAGTTTATGAAGTTTCACGCATAATTTTCTAATAGTACAATCAGTGATAGAAGGACCTATAAAAGCAAGAATGGTGATCACAACATATACTAATATACTATTACTTATACATTCATTCCCCATGCTCCCTCTAAATTCCCTCTTTTATCTCTCTTAACAAAAAAAAACCTAAACCTAGCTCCTCGATCTACCGCCTCTTTCGTCCGCACACTACCCTCTTCCTAACCCTACCTTTTCGTCGGAGATGGGTGATGATCATTATTTATACACATATTTTATGCTTCTCTTAGTTACATATAACTCGATTTACCGTCTTTCCATGCTTATTTCTATGCTATTTTAGCTAGAATATTGATTATGCCGCTTCTATTATGTTTTAATGCAGATTGGATGCATTTGGAGCTTTTTGAGTTTATATAGAGCATGGCGGAGTCAGATCGTAAAAGGTTATGCAAGGGAATCGAGAGCAATAGAGAAGAAATGAAGGAAAACGAAGAAGCAAGCCATTTTGAAGGCTGCTCGATCGAGCAACACTGTCTGCTCGATTGAGTCGGGCTGAAGGATGCTCGATCGAGCAACATCACTTTGCTCGATCGAGCAACCCACTGTTTTGACGGCTTTTTGATTTTCTTAAATTAGTTTAACCTAGTTAATTAGATTTTATTATAAAAGGAAAGCTCGTCTTTCATAATTATGGATGCTTTAATATTAGAAACCTAAATTAGTTTGCTTTGCCTCTGAATTTTATTCATCAAGACTATTGTCTTTAGTTCAAGCTTGTAATTGGTATTATTTAATCTTTCTTTTTTATTCAATTAGTTACCTTCTAGTTCTTTAATTATTCTTTGTTACTCCTTTTATTATTGTTAATCATGTTTGCTTTATTTATTATTGTTGTTATTAATATCGTTATGAGTAGCTAAATTCCTTTTTAGGGTTGAAAGAGGATCTAAGATTGTTAGAAGGGATAGACTAATTAATTGAATTGCAATTGCATGGTTATCGTTTGATTATCGTTTTAATTCTAGTTGTTTGATTACTGGCCAGGATTAATTAACTAGTCTCGCGACTTAGGATTGACACCGACCAAGTTAAGACTAAGATAGGCTACGATAATTGAATAGAACTCGTTTAATGATAGCGATCGCATGTTAGATTGTAGATCTAAAGGGCATAATTCAATCGACCGATCTTGTGACCTTAGATAACTTCATTGCATGATAGTTGATTATACCCTTACCCCTGAATAATAATCCTAGTGAACCTGAGACCCTAGACTTTTAATCTTATTTTTTTCAGCCTTTTATTGTTATTGTTTGCTATTTATTGTTATTAACTGCTATTAGTTTAGAACATAAATCTCAAAACCTCGAAATTGTTACTATCGAGACGAACCTAGTTTAACAGATTAGAATACTACCGCCTCCCTGTGGATTCGATACCTTACTTACCGCCGACTATTAGTTAGTAGTGAATTAGGTTTACTTTGATTAAGGTGACGCGACTTTACCCTTATCAAATTTGGCGCCGTTGCCGGGGAGGCAATAGTTTTCTGTTTGTTTCGACTTAGTTTGTCTTTTTCTTCGTCTAAGGGAACCTAAGTTCCTTGAGACCGTTCTTATCCTTTTCTTTAGCGTTCGTTTATGCCCAGGTGTTCTAGGTCCGATCTTGTACCCTACGACTCCGAACCAGAGAGAACTCTCCGAGTTAGACAAAACTTTTGGAAGGAAATTTAAGAAGGAGAAGACTTGAGTACGCTTGACACAGTTTACACCGAATTTGTCGCAGAAAAACCATCCTTAGAAGAGGATACACATATTTGTGCACCCACTACAACCATGCCTACTTTAGCCAGCCATTCGGAGCCTACCGTTGCATCTATTCCCAAGGGATTCAAACTCCCTACTACGGGTAATGGAACTTTTGAGATTCGTCCATCTTATATCTCTTTGGTGGAGCGAAACATGTTTGGAGGAAGCCCCACTGAGGATCCTGCTAAGCATATGGAGAAATTCACCAATTAGTAATGCTCTATTCCTTTAACGGGTGGGGTAACGCAAGATCAGATCAAGTTGGTGTTATTTCCCTTTTCACTACGAGACGGGGCAGAAGATTGGTTGGGTGAGTTAGATGTGGATGCACTTGGCATCACTGATTGGAATTCTTTGGCTCTTGCATTCTATAAAAGTTATTTCCCGCCACAGAAAACCAACGCCATCCGAAGTCAAATCACAAGCTTCAAACAAAGTCCCACTGAGAACTTCAATGAGGCATGGGTTCGCTTCAAGAAGCTTGTCAAATCCGTTCCACGTCATGGTTTTGATACTTGGTTCCTATGCAACCAGTTTTACAATGGGTTATATGATGATCAGAGAACATTGCTAGATTCTGCTGCCAATGGAAGATTCCAAAATAACACTACTGATACTAATGCATTGGAAATTGATTGATGAGATAGCTACTCACACTGCTGAGTATGACAATCCCAGGGGTAATGCGAGGAGAGGAGGTTCGGACAATGTCGTTGCAGCTCAGTTGGAGGCATTAACTGCTAAAATTGCTGGATTACAAACTTCAAAATCCTTGGAAAATAAACAAACGGTTCATGCCATGGTTCAACGAGAGCCAACCTGTGAAAGATGTGGTACTATGGGGCATAATGCAGTAGAGTGTATGAGTACGGTTGAGCAAGTACTTGCCTTTCAATCCTTTAAGCAAGGTACACCGTACTCTAACTTTTACAATGAAAGGACGAGAGAGCATCCAAATTTCTCCTACCGAAGTCAGAATGTTCTTAATCCTACCCCACCGCCACCTCAGCAACAAGGTTCCTCTTATGTGATTCCTCAGAATCGCAATTCCCAAGGTAACTATAACCGTTTAAATCAAGGAGGCCAAAACTTTCAACAAGCTCCACCTCCAAGTAATGATATGGCGGAATTAAAAGTCATGTTGCAGCAAAGTCTCATGATACAATAAAAGCAAGATGCTCATATCTCTCAATTGATCGCACATAACAAGATAGTTGATACTCAAATTGCCCAATTGGCAATTCAAAGTCCACACAACAACAAGGTAATCTTCCTCCTCAAGGACATCCTCCACATGAACAAGCCAATGCTATTACTTTGAGGAGTGAGACCCATTACAAAGGCCCGGAAATAAAAGGGGATGATACCGATGAAAGTATGGAAGTTGTTGGTCAAGATTCGGAAAATAGCGAAAAAGTGGCTGAAAAGGCGGTTGCTCGATCGAGCAACACCCCTTTGCTCGATCGAGGAACCCAGGAAAATTTCGAAAATTCTGCTCGACAAGTTTCCGAAAGTTCTTGTTTTGACAAACTCGATCGAGCAACTTCCCTGCTCGATCGAGCAACTTCCCTGCTCGATCGAGCAACCCCTGATCAGGCTGGTAAGTCCTCTAATTCATCTTCAAAAGCAAAAGAAGCCGAGCCAATCGCCATTACACTTCATTTTCCGCACCGCCAACATAAATCCAAGCTCGATAAACAGTTTGGAAGGTTTATGGAGGTGGTCAAGAATTTTCAAGTGAGTGTACCTTTCACTGAGTTGATCACTCAAGTGCCGGCTTATGCAAAGTTTATGAAGGACATATTGACAAGGAAGCGATCCTTTAATGAAGTGGAGACGGTGGCATATACTGAGGAATGCAGTGCTCTGTTACAATCCAGATCACCACCTAAGCTAAAGAATCCATGGAGTTTTTTTATTCCGTGTAATATAGGTTGTTTAGCTATTAATAAAGCCCTTTGTGATTTAGGGGCTAGTGTTAGTGTGATGCCATTTTCTATTTGTAAAAAGCTAAATATGGGTCAACTTACTGTTACAACCATGACCTTACAAATGGCCGACCGTTCTATTAAACACCCTTTGGGAATTTTAGAAGACGTGCCGGTTAGAGTAGGGAAATTTTTCATACCAGTTGACTTCGTTGTTTTAGATATGGCTGAGGACACCCAAATTCCTATCATCTTAGGACGACCATTCCTCCATACTGCGGGGGCGGTTATAGATGTTAAGAATGAGAGACTTACACTAACAGTGTGGGATGACACTATTACTTTCAATTTAGATAATGCAATGAAACACCCCATGCTAGAAGAGACATGTCATAGAGTCGATATTGTGGATTTAACTATTGATGACTGCCTTTCTTTGTGTTTGAATAGGGATCCTCTGAATATCGTCTTAATTTCCAGCACTGCTGAAGCTGGAAGCTCACGGAGTAAGGAAGTAGTTGAGATGGAAAAACTGCTGACAGGGGAGGAATGTGATTTACAAAAGATGTATAGCTTAGGTAACCCCCCCTCCCCAAGGTCACCGAGGTAAAGAAACCTGAACTTAAACCCCTCCCCTCTCATCTTAAATATGTTTTTCTTGATTCCCATGAGATGAATCCTGTAATTGTCAGTGCTAACCTATCGGAAAGCCAACTTACTGATTTGTTGGTAGCTTTAAAAAGCCAAAAGAAGGCTATAGGTTATAGCATTGACGACTTACTAGATATTAGTCCTGACTTTTGTATGCACCGTATCCACTTAGAAGAAGACTATAAACCTTGTAGGCAGGGTCAGCGTCGTTTGAACCCCACTATGCAAGAGGTAGTTAGAAAAGAGGTGCATAAATTGTTAGATGCATGAATCATATATGCTATTTCTGACTCAAAGTGGGCAAATCCTGTTCAGGTAGTCCCTAAAAAGGGAGGGACTACGGTCGTCACTAATGAGTATTGATTATAGTAACTAGACTAGTGACATGGTGGAGGATGTGTATTGATTATAGGAAGCTGAATGTAGCTACTAGGAAAGACCACTCCTCTCTTCCCTATATTGACCAAATGTTAGAGCGTCTAGCGTGTCATAAATATTTTTGCTATCTAGACGGCTACTCGGGATTCTTTCAGATCCCCATTCATCCTGTCGATCAGAAAAAGACTACCTTCACATGCCCTTATGGTGTCTTTGCTTACTGAAGAATGCCTTTTGGGTTATGTAATGCCCCCGCCACCTTTCAACGTTGTATGATGGCTATTTTTTCTGATTATATCGAGTCTATTATGGAGGTCTTTATGGATGACTTCAGTATTTATGGGACCGATTTTGATAGTTGTTTTGCTAATCTGACTAAAGTCTTACAACGTTGTGAGAAAAGTAATCTTGTGTTAAACTGGGAAAAGTGCCACTTCATGGTAACTGAAGGGGTGGTGCTTGGTCATTTGGTGTCTGGACGAGGCATCCAAGTGGATAAGGCTAAAGTGGAAGTGGTTGAACAATTACCGTACCCGTTAAATGTTAAAAGTGTTATAAGTTTCTTTGGTCATGCGTGCGGGGTTCTATCGCTGTTTTATTAAGGATTTTTCAAAAATTGCTCAACCATTGACTAAGCTTCTCCATAAGGATGCCCCGTTTATGTTTACTGATGAGTGTATTAAGTCTTTTGACAGGGTTAAACAAGCTCTAATCTCAGCCCCTATTATCCAGTCTCCTGATTGGAATTTGCGGTTTGAGATAATGTGTGATGCCAGTGACTATGCAGTTGGGGCTGTTTTGGGGCAAAGGAAGGATAAGGTGCTACATGCAATTTACTATGCTAGTAAGACTTTGGATGATGCGCAAGTTAACTATCCTACCACTGAAAAAGAGTTACTTGCGGTTGTCTTTGCTTTAGATAAGTTTAGAGCATATCTTGTGGGTTCTAAGGTGATAGTCTACACTGACCATGCAACACTTAAATACTTGTTGGCTAAGAAGGAAGCCAAACCTCGGCTTATTCGTTAGATCTTGTTATTACAAGAATTTGATTTGGAGATCCGGGATAAGTCTGGTGCAGAGAATGTGGTTGCTGACCATTTGTCTCGTTTAAGGTTTGAAGGG
>JAIUZE010004001.1:0-77389 GCA_022085475.1 Heliosperma pusillum
AACATAATCCAGTCGCCTTATCTACTGCAGAAGCTGAATATATTGATGCAGCCTTGGTATGTTCTCAGTTACTTTGGCTTAAGCAACAATTATCTGATATGGTGTGAATGTTGGATGTGTTCCTATTCTATGTGATAATATGAGTGCAATTATTATTTCATAAAATTTTGCGCAACACTCACGTACAAAACATATAGAAATCAGACACCATTTTCTTAGAGACCAAGTAGAAAAGGGGAATATAAGACTTGATCTTTGTAGTACGGAAAAACAATCGGCCGACATCCTGACTAAAGCGTTGGTTAGAGAACGTTTTGAGACTTTGCGGTTAGAAAGTGGTTTAATCTGTGGAATTAAACTTGTCATAATATTTTCTTCATTCAATGACTGACTAGATTTAGATGAGATTGTATGACTTTGTCCGTATTTTCCGCTGCAAGAATTTGCATGTTATACTATAGTATTATTCTATGAGAATATTCCGTCTAAATTGTCATTATATTATTTGTGAAAATCTGAACCAATTGTATCTTACTAAAGCCAAAATTACTCACAATAGAATCTTTCCAAAAAGAATATAGTGTATTAGCGACGGAAATTTTGCGACGGATATGTAATCCGTAGCAAAAACATACTTTCGACGGATTTTGCGACGGGGATTACTAGTTGCGACGGTTTTGCAACGGATATTCCGTCGCAGTTCATTTTCACATATGGCGCCCAACTTTTCACATGGCGGGAAATTATGCGACGGAATTGCGACGGATTATCCGTCGCTAACTAAGATACTGCGACGGACTTGCGACGGATCGTCCGTCGCAGGGGTAAATAATTGACTGACAAATTGACCAAAGGAAGGCGACACGTGTTTTTTTCTGCGACGGAATATCCGTCGCAATATCTTATATAGCGACGGACTTGCGACGAAAGTCCGTCGCAGATGTAAATAAGTGACTGACACGTGCTTTATTTCTGCGACGGACTTGCGACGGAAATTCCGTCGCAGACTCTTTTAAATGACTGAACTCGCGTCTCTTCCCCTTTACCGAAAATTTCTATTAAACCTAAATCCCCAAATTGACGACGGCGACGACGACGACAACGACGACAACAACAACGACGACGGCCACCACAAAGACCACCACGACGACCCACTAAATTCTTCCCTCCTCTCTCTCAGGTCTCTCTCTCTTTCTTCTCTTATTTATGTTTTCAGGTGTTTTGTTCCCTCCGGCCACCCACCGGACCACCCCCCTCCTTTTCCCCTTCCCTTGTCCGCCCTTTCCCCTTCCCCTTTCCCCTGCCCCTGACCGGACCCCGCTGCCACCCACCGGACCACCCCCCTCCTTTTCCCCTTCCCTTTCCCCTTCCCTTTCCCCTTTCCCCTGCCCCTGGCCGGACCACCCGCTGCCACCCACCGGACCACCCCTCATTAGTTTAATTATTATTAAGTTTAAGTTTAAGTTTATATTAAATTAATTAATTTAATTATAATTATTAGTAAGTATAAGTTCTATTGACTTATGTTAATTTTTTGTTTTGAATTAAGTTTAGTTATTATTAAGTATATAAGTCCAAGTTTTTATGTTTGCGTTATTTTGTTTAAGTTTAATTGTGTTTATTTTTTTTTGTTCATTTATGGTAGACTTAGTACCCGTTCAAGAGTTATACATTAGGTGTAATTCTTGAATAGTCCCCGTTTTGGGACTGTCTTTGAATCTTTAATGCCATTTAGGTGGTAAATACTAATCATTTTTTTTAATTGTTATTTGACGATTAAGTTTGGTTGACAGTTCCTTTAATGTTCTCTGAATACATATGGAGAGTGACAAGTCATTCAACATTGTGTATTTGGAGAACGGTAGGGAATTGCTGCCGAATTTTCGTCTCATAACAATTAATTAAATGATTAGTATTTACTAATGGTATGAAAGATTCAAAGATGGGTTTAGGTTGGAGAGATAAGGACCCCATGAACTCGAATATTATTTTTTTTTGCAGGTGGAAGATGTTGTTGTTGTTGTTGTTGTTGTTGTTGTTGTTGTTGTTGTTGTTGTTGTTGTTGTTGTTGTTGGAGGTTGGAGGTTGGAGGTTGTTTGTTGTTTGTTGTTTGTTGTTTGTTGTTTGTTGTTTGTTGTTTGTTGTTTGTTGTTTGTTGTTTGTTGTTTGTTGTTTGTTGTTTGTTGTTTGTTGTTTGTTGTTTGTTGTTTGTTGTTTGTTGTTTGTTTTTGTAATAGGATGTGTATTAGTAGTTATTGTTGTTATTGTTGCTATTAGTAAACTTTTAGTTCTTGTTGTTATTGTTTTGAGTATTTATTTAAGTCGATAATAATAATTATAAACGTGTATGTAGATTTGAAATGAAAAGAGTACAACGGGCATGGATGTATGAAAGATTGGATTGTAATAAAAAATTAAGGCAGGAGTTTGTAATGGGCGTTAATGAATTCATTAATTATGTTAAGAAACAAGAAGATTACGGTAGATGTAAGGAAATTAGGTGCCCATGTGTAAAAGTAGAAATCGAAAATTTTTAGTCGAAGAAGAAGTACGAAAACACCTAGGGCTTTGGGGCTTTTGCGATGACTATTATGATTGGGTGTGCCATGGTGATAATTTTCCCGTTGAGGAGAGGTCTGACAATCCCTATAGGGATATGGTGGAGGATGCGTTGCGCGACAACATTAATGAAATTATAATGGAAAATGTTGACGCCGAAGTGGTTGATGAATCTCCAAATCCTAATGTACTAGCCTTTTTCAAAATGTTGGAACATGCCAATAAACCGGTGTATGAGGGGAGTCGTATCTCTCTATTTCAGTCAGCTTCCCGGTTGGTAACTTTGAAATGTGAATAAAATTTACCCCACAAATGTGTAGATTGTATCGCGTCATTTATAGGGGACATTATTCCTGAAAATCATGTTATGACGCGTAACTTCTATGAAACCAAAAATATTCTTAAAGCTCTTCAACTGCCTTATGAAAAGATAGATGCGTGTGAAATAGGATATATGTTGTTTTGGGATGATGATAGTCTTCTCGATAAGTGTAGAAAATGTGGTAGAGATCGATATAAAAAACAAAAGAATGCAAATGGCAAAAGGGTTGGGAAAAATATTTTAACTTATTTCCCAATAGGACCGCGTTTGCAACGACTTTATGCCACAAAACTAATTGCGGCAGAGATGCGGTGGCATCATGAAAATCCACGTGTCAGCGGGATAATGTCTCATCCAAGTGACGGCGAGGCTTGGAAACATTTTGATCGCATTCATCCTTCTTTGACAAGTGAGCCGCGAAATGTTCGACTTGGTCTTTGTACTGATGGTTTCGCACCTTTCGGTCAATACGGAAAGTCGTACTCCTGCTGGCCGGTAATGCTCACTCCATACAATTTACCACCCTGGCTATGTATGAAAAGACAGTTTATGTTTCTATCATTACTTATACCCGGTCCGAACAGTCCCAAAAAACATCTTGACGTTTATTTACAACCGTTAATTTGCGAGTTGAAGGAGTTGTGGGAGACAGGGTTGTACACATACGACGTCTCTAGAAAGCAGAACTTTGATCTTAGAGCCGTACTATTATGGACTATCAATGACTTTCCTGCTTACGGCATGTTATCGGGTTGGTCAACTGCTGGTGAACATGCGTGTCCATATTGTATGGAGAAGGAGACTAAGTCGTTTTGGCTTTATAAAAGTAAAAAATGGAGTTGGTTTGATTGTCATAGACAGTTTTTACAACCTGATCATGTTTTCCGCAAAGATAAAGTTAATTTTCGAAAAGGACGAGTTGAGAAAGATTTTGCTGCTACGAGATTAACGGGTGAAGAAGTGTGGGATTGTGTGAAGCATTTTCCCAAAATTGTGGATGCAAGTAAAGCTGAATTGGACTCGTTAAAAGTTTCTCGAGTTGGGTGGTGGAAACAAAGCATTTTTTGGGAACTTTCTTATTGGAGAACACTATTAATTCGTCATAACCTTGATGTAATGCATATCGAGAAAAACTTTTTCGAGCAACTGATTCACACGGTGATGAATGTGAAAAACAAGACAAAGTTTACCCCACAAGCACAAGAGGACATGTTGACCGTTTTTTCTAAACAGCGAAAAATGGATTCATTCATTTTGAATAAAGAACAAAAGAAGGTGTTGTGTGATTGCATATCCAATTTGAGATTTCCGGACGGTTATGCTTCAGATCTGAGTAGATGTGTTGATAAACACGAGTTGAAACTACATGGATTGAAAAGTCATGATTGTCACGTGTTTATGGAGCGTTTACTTCCAGTGGCTTTAAGGCACCTTCTCCCGAAGAATGAGTGGAATGCTATAACTGAGCTTAGCCAATTTTTCAGAGATTTGTGTACTTCATCGATACAAGTTGAAAAAATCATTTGCAAGTTAGAGAAGATATTTCCACCATCTTTTTTTAACTCAATGGAGCATTTACCAATTCATTTGCCGTATGAACTGAAAATGGGTGGTCCAGTGCAATATAGGTGGATGTATCCTTTTGAGAGGTAATTAATTCCACAATTATCCAACTTTTACTTTAATTATTTCAGTCTATCTACTTATCCAAGTTTTTTATAGGTTCTTAAATCATTTGAAAAAAAAGATTGGAAATAAAGCGCGTGTTGAAGGTTCTATATGCAACGCGTATTTGCTTGAAGAAATTGCCAATTTCTGTTCCTCTTATTTTGAAGAGAACGTGGACACAAAAGCCAAGGATCTCGACGTACGCTTGAAAGAGCCTACGTATTCTACCTTACCCGAGATTTTTCAAGATCACGGGGGAATTTGTTCTGGAAAGTGTCGTGAAAGATTTTTAGAAGACAACGAATATGAGCGTGCACACTTATATGTTTTATCTAACTGTGATTTAGAAGAATTGAAGCATAACGAAGTGTAAGTAAAAAAATCGTCCTTTGAAACTTTAATTAGTAATAATTAATTATAACAACATGCATGTAAAAACTATTACTTAATTCGACATTTTTTATAATGAATATAGGATGTTTGAAAATTATATCAAAACAGAATATCCCCAATTTCTCACAGCCGAGGATATTTGGAACAAATTTGACACAAGATTTCTCCAATGGTTTAGAGGACAAGTAAGTACATACTACATACTAACACCAGATTACTCTTTTTTTTCAATTTTTTTTTAATACCTGAAGGTATTATAATATGTTAATAATTTAACAATGATAGGTAAACAACTTAAAAGATCCAGTTCTCATAGCCTTAGCACAAGGTCCTTCGAAAAGGGTGCGAACATGGAAACGTTATTTCATTAACGGATACAAATTTCGCACTTTCAAAGATGGGTTAGATTTGGAAAAATCTACACTTAATAATGGAGTATGTGTAAGTTCGACTGAGGGAGCTGACTACTATGGAACACTCAACGAAGTTGTTGAATTGTCGTACACAGGCGAAAAAAGCACATATAATGTTATTTTATTCAAATGTGATTGGATAGATAATTCTGAAAAAGGAATGCAAATACATAAGGATTATAAACTTGTGGATGTTAATCGAAGCAGAAAATTTCCGAAATATGATCCATTTGTGTTGGCTTATCAAGTTGAACAAGTTTATTATACTTCATATCCAAATATCAAAAGAGATAAAGATAAGTGGTCAGCAGTATTCAAAACTAAAGCCAGATCGCATGTTGATGCACCTATTGTCGAATCTGCGTTTCAAGAAGATGTTATTAGTAGTGAGACACTACTATCAATAATTGAAGTGCCAGATGATAATGAAATTATAGAGGAGGAGGAAGAAGAAGCTCAAGTAGAGGACAATAATGAGGAGAAGGTAGAAGAGGAGGAGAAGGAGGATGAGCAGAAGCGGAAGGAAGACGGAGCAGAAGATAAAGAGGAAGAAGAAGATTTTATAGACTCCCTTTTTAAATACAACATTTCCGAAAACCAATATTTAAGTAGTGATGATGAATAAGATTATTTCTAATTCTTATATTAGTTGAAACTACTTTTTCTATATGTGTGGTCGTTTGTAAAACAATTTATAGTTTTTATTATTTATTAATACCAATATATAGTTTCTTGTCATTTAATTGTACATACATGTTTGTTAATTCATGACAACTTTGAATAGTTTAGTTTTTCTCTATATGGCGGGCGGAGGACGAAGAAGAGGTAGTTCTAGTAATGTAGGAAACAGAGCGCAGGAGGATGAGAATGAACAAGTGAATGACAGGAACGTGCCACCGACACAGGTGGATACTACTACTCGCAGAGTCCGCCTCGATCCGGATGAGGAAACAGGTGTATGGTAAGACTAGTTCACTTTTACTTTAATTGTTTAATTATAATTATGATTATTCAAAAATCATAATATTTATATATAATGTATTTAACTATGATCATTAATTTCAGGTTCAGTGACGCAGATGTGGTTAAACTGATCTCGGAGACCATAATCTGCGGGTACAAGGAGCATGCGCCAAATTGGAAAGAGGCGTCAAATACTTTGCGGTCGTCTTGGTGGAACTGGTTTGAGGTATAATTATTTAAAATATTATAATTATATCTATTTAAATTTGTTTTTCTCAATTTATCTTTGTTATTGATTTTTTATTTTTTTATTTATTCACTTAATATTTTCCTAACTTTATGTTTTTAATCATGACAGCAAAGGGTTTCTTTCGATCCTCGCCATACAGATATGGTAAGGAAATCTTGGGAATACGCCATGAAGACCCGTTTACGTCATATGATCTACCGAGCCTCGCAGAAAGACGAGGAGCACAGGCCGAGTTGGATTCCTTTGGACTTGTGTAGAAAGCTTAAGAGTAGACCTGTCGAAGATCCTGGTTTCGTTGCGAGATCTCAATCAGGCGCGGCTAATCGTAGGTCGGGTTGTGAAGAGAAGGGAAAGGCGTTGCCTACTCACATTATGGGTAGAAAAAACACCTTGAGAATCATGGACGAAATGGTAAATATAAATCTTCTTTCATTTTTTATTTCTTTATCTAATTATAATTTAATACTTATATATATATGTTATACTAACAAGTATTTAAATTGTAGGTCGATAAATCTTCAACTGGTATCCCAAATGCCGTGCAAGTCTTAGAGAAGACAAAGAAGCACCCGTTCCGTGGATGGTTATCAAAAAAACCAGCTCTCTATGTAAGTTATGCATTTTTTTGTTAAGTGATTTATGTTTAATTTGTCATTTATATATTTAATTACATTAACTACTTAATTTAAATGACAATTACTAATTCTGAACTTGTTTGTGATGCAGAATAAGATCATGTCAAAGAAGTCTGAGCTTCAAACTCAAGGAGTCGAAAACATCGACGATAATGAGATCTATTATGACGAGACTGGATTTGACGAGAAAGGAAGATGCTACGGATTGGGACCAGCGGCGAATTATTTGTTTGACCATCATAGGCACTCTGTTGCTACCTCAAACCCGACTCAAGGCTCGAAGGATTGCAGCTATAGAAGAGTACTTGAGTCAGGTTGCAAGAAATTCTACTCAAAACTGCAGAACTGGAGGTGCTAACCAGGGTCGAGACGACTTTGATGATGATGACGGCAATAATGCTAGGTCCAACCCATTCACCCCTTTCCCTCCTTTCCCTCCAATCACTCCACTGACTTGAGTGATTAGTTAACTATTTGGTACTTTGAACCTTTTATTTGTAAGACTTTAATTACTTTTATGATATAAAATCAAAACTTTGTTCGGTTTTGTGTTACATTAGTAACTTTGTTGGACGCGTAACTGCTGGAAAACTTCTGTAATTTGCAGGTTTTTTTGTCGTTTTAACGCGTATAGAGGGGATGCAGGAAACAGCCGGGTCCTGAAAAATACAGGCCTTATTGCGACGGAATTTCCGTCGCAAACATTGACGGACTTACAGCCAAGTCAAACATAAAGTCAAACTTTGCGACGGATAGTCAAGTTTTTGCGACAGAAATTCCATCGCAAATGTTGACTTTATGTTTGACTGGGCTGTACAGGTGGCAGTCAAGTCAAACAATCAGTCAATCTTTGCGACGGATAGTCAAGTTTTTGCGACGGAAATTCCGTCGCAAACATTGACTTTATGTTTGACTTGGCTGTACAGGTGGCAGTCAAGTCAAACAATCAGTCAACCGTTGCGACGGACTTTCCGTCGCAAAAACTTGACTTTCCGTCGCAAAAATGTGCGACGGATTAATCCGTCGCAATTACTACTCTTTGCGACGAAAATAAGCGACGGACACTATCCGTCGCAAATCCGTCGCAATTCAGTCTTTAGCGACGGAAATTCCCTATCTAGCGACGGAATAATCCGTCGCAAAACGAACTTTATAAATCCACACATCCCCTATTATCATACATCACACTTTTCAAACTCTTCTCCTCTCCTTCACGCCACACACACACACTCTCTCTCTCCTTCCTCAAATTTCTCACCTAAACTCTTCACTCACCCTCACCATTAACATGGATTCCCAACCTTCAACCCCTACTGCTCGTCTTAGGACTACTTTCTTTTCAAAACCGTCTCACGCTAAACCTTCCTCTGTTTCTCCCCCGCTGAAACTCGCACTGAAAATCCCTCCGGCTCTCGTGGTGATGCAAGTGCCAGTGGTAAGCGCTGCAAGGTTGTCAATGGTAAGGACAAGGAAGGTGATAAGGTTTTTGTGGAGAAATTTCCTTCGCCAACTGTCAGAGGAAGCGACGACGTCAGCAGGCCCCTGTTTCGCGAATTCTTGCCTCATGCTACAGAGGCATGCCTGAATAAGGTATGTCTCACTAACAGCGAGAGGAGTCTCGTAAACCGTGTCAACGACTATTCTGTTCACGGTGGGCATTTTTATCCCAAGGCCTGGTATGAAAAGGTTGAAGCTTTTCGGTTCTTTGATCATTTCTTGAACTTTCAACAATGGTCCAAGATCTGTGAATTTTCAGGTTCTATTTACCCGTTTCAGGTAATTCAGTTTTATGCTTTGGTCTCCCTCAATAATGGATCTTTGCATGCAAGTGTTAATGGCCGTGATATTTCCATCTCCTTTGATGACTTTTGCTTGGTGTTCACGGTTCCGAATGAGGGTACCAAAATAAACCCGAGTCAAGAATGGAAGAATATTTCTGATGACGAGAAGGCGGTTGTTAAAAAATACTATGACATGGATGCCTCGTCAAACAGTCCAGTACTAACCGGTAATTTCTCTCCAACACTGAATTTTTTTTTTAATTTTCTTTGGAACATCGTCATACCAAGGAAGGGAGGTCGTGATAAAGGGTCTAGTTACGAGATGATTGTGGTTTTGTTGTGGCTGGAAGGGAAGAAGGTTAATCTAACTTCACTTGTCTTTCATCGTATTATTCACATAAGCTTGATGGTTATGAAAGTCAAGGTCTCCACTATTGTTGATTTACCTTACAGTATGTGGATATCTTGTCTTTTGGAAGTCAAACACGTAGTTGACCCGACTAGTTATGGTGTGTTGTCTCGTGATGGTACGTGGGACAAGTATTTAAAATTGATGGGTATTGTTGCTATGGGACCGGAATTGTTGTTTGTGGCTAAGGGTGAACCGGTAGAGAAACCAGTGGGTGGTTCTTCTGTGCTGCAGAGTGTGGACAATAAGCTTGATGCTTTTATGTCCAATATATTGGAGAAGTTTGAGACTCAGGCCTCAGTGTTAGTGTTGGTTGGTGTGGTCTCGGGTCTAGGTTCTGGTGTTCTGGTGTTCAACAAGGGAATGTCGTTGGTGCTGGTGGCAGTGGAGGGGCTTGTAATGTCAGTGCGGATCTGACATCTTGGATGAGGAGTATCGATGGTCGTCTTCAATCTATGGAATGGAACCTGTTAGATGTGCGCCATGAAGTGTTTCGTCACCGTGATAGGTTGACTAATTTGGCTAGTCAAGGTGGTGCATTGGTAATGGATGAGAAGACGATGTGGGCAAACATGCGAGTGGTTTATGAAGCAACTGAAGCCCTTACTCGCAAGGTGGTTAGTTTCGACATTCGTCTCACCGCGCAGGCTAATCATGTTTGATCTTGCTTTGATCGATTGGACTCCCTCGAGTTTCGCACCCGTCCCGGCTTTGTTAACCTTAATGTGGTTAATAATGCTGATGATCTTAAAACTCCCCTTCCCTAGCCTTCTAAAAACAATATTACTCGGCTCTTTGGCATAATTTTGTTTTGGTTTGTATTGACACTTTAGTATTTTGCTTTCTTGACGTTGAACAATTTATCTTGTTATAATATGTTTGTGTGCATGTTTCTTTCTCTCTTTGGATGGCATTATTCTAATCATTTTATATTTGTTCTCCTCTTTTCGATGATGCCCAGAGGGGGAATAAATGAGCTTGATTTGAGTCGATTTCCTAAGCTTGCTCCTTGTCAAGACCCTTAGTCTCTTAAGGTCCTTAAGTGCTTATACTTCAACTTTAGATGTTTTGATCTTGCGTTCTACCCACTATGATTTTTTAGTATTATGTTAAGCAGGAACATACCTTAGTCACAAATCATTAGAGACTTGTCATCATCGAAAAGGGAGAATTTTTTATACCATATAGTTATATGATTATGTTTTGATAATGACATGTATGTTTATATAACGTATAGTCTTTGATAGAGTAAACATGATTCGACACTTGAAGTTATAGCTACTTTAGCTGAAGCAAAGTTGAATTTAAGTTATAGGTCATTCTACTATAATCTTGGAATTACTGAAGTAAAGTTATAGGTGTTTCCACTATAACTTTGGTGATTATCAAACTTAAGATCAAAGACGAAGTCTTAAAGAAGCCTGTGGAGCTCAAGATGAAGAGCTTGTGATTTGAATAAAGTGATGATCAACATACGGAATATCTCCATGAAGATTTTGTAGTATAAGTCGTCTTTCAATAACGGTAATCTAAATAGTAATTTTGGGAAGTAGAGTTATAACTGTTTTAACTATAACTTTACTAATTTCCAATCTCAAAGTTATAGGTAAACTTATTATAACTTTGGAGCTGCGAAATATAATGCGGCTGTTTTAAGTTTTCAAAACGGTTTTTGAATTCAGATTAAAATTCTTCTAAAAGTATTTATAGTAGATTAAGGTTTATATTTTTTTAGTTTGGATATCATTATGATTTCTCTATTGATTAGTAAAACAAATTATGAGTTGTCATGCAATCTAGGGTTTTCGTACATGTTCAAACCTAAACCCTAATTTATCTTGTTTAAGCCGCGATGGAATATGGTTCGCGTGGCCAAGGCTTATGGGCCATGCTACCCGTGATTAGCCTTAGCGTCAATTAAGGTTTAAGTAACAGGCAAATCCAATATTTTTATTGTTACACAAGGAAGGCACATGATTTACTAGGATTTGAAAATTTAACCTAATATCTTTCTTGTTACCTAAGATAGGCCACGACTACTAGGGTTTTATCTCGAAAAAAACTAGTTTACTTTTTACTATAAATACGCATGCTTCTCATACATTTAAATTAAGCTTTTTGATACTACGATGTATATATTGCAAACGCAATAATTACTAAAAGTAAAATCTTTATTGCAAAATCCTTTATTTCGAAAAGCCGCACCATACTCATGATTTATTATTGAGAAAATCGTTATTGGATAATAGTGCTAGAATTGTTTCTTATACGTTCAATTGTGTGAACACCAAGAACAATAAAAAACACTTCCTTATTAACTTAAGTTATAATCGAGTATTTAATGATACTCAACTTTGAATTGAGTATTTAACGATACTCAACTTAGAGTTACAACTAGAGCTAGTTGTACGAGTGGGTTGATAGTTTTGTAATCCGTAGTAGGTACTAAAATTATTAATCGAGAAATACTGGACGTAGGTTTAGAGTTGTGAAACTGAACCACTTCAAAAATCCCTTGTGTCACGTGCTCTTTTGGTTGTTTACGTCTTTTATTATTTTCATACTGTGCAAGTAATTAGTTGAGTTGAATTTAAGTAATAAATTCAAAGCACGTATTACTACTACACGCTTATACGAACAATCGAAAAAGTAGCCATACTTTATTTATACTCAATTCACCCCCACCCCCTCTTGAGTATTTGGGATCAATAGACTCTTCAGATGTTACTTGTGATTGTGATTGGTTACTGGTTCTATATTGGCGGTCCGACGAGAGACACACCACACCCGAGTTCGCCTCTCGTGGCTCTCCTGTCACCGGGGCGATATGCATATTTATGTTCCGGTAACTCTTGATGCGGTGAGAGGGGATGTTGATATCCGGTGTTGCGGTCTGGCATCGTAGGTGGAATAGCGTTCAAATCTGCAGTCTGACGCTGGCAGGGGTGACCACTTCGGCGGGAACTTGGTTACTAGAGTTTGGAGATGTTACTGGCTACTGGTTACTTGGTTACCTTGGGATAATTGTTCTTGTTTGTTTATGCGTTGATTGATATATGATGGTACTGACCGCATTTATGTTTTAAAACTATTGTGATCCATTGTGAATGGTGAGCAGGACTTTAGTAGGTATTCACAAAGCACGTGTGGGATGGAAGGGAGTACCGCTGGTAATAAGTCTAGCTTTCGTTGAGTTTTTAGACATTAGACTTTCTATAGGCAAGTATTTTGTTTGACACCATGTCTTGTTTTGGTTTGAGACAATGTATTCGTTTAAAAGTAAATTATAATAAATGTCGTTACATTATTGTCTATTTGATATTATCTATCTCGGGAAACCGAGATGGTAGCGTTCTTGTTTACTGAGGAAGGCCTTAGTAAGGCTCTTTGCTAGATGGAGGTGTTACAAAGTGGTACCAGAGTGACGATTTTGGAACATAAAACCAATGAACCTATGAACCTAAAACCTTGGGAGACGTCTTAAAGTTGCAATATTGCCTTTAAAACTCTTAGTCAACACATATGGAGATGTGCCGGGGACATATTCGAATGATATGGTTGTTATGTGACTTGGTGAAATGTGTTATAAAGGTGAACTTGAATGTGAGCATAAAAAGCATGTGTTTTGATTGTGAAAATATGTTATGATTGGAGTATATGTGATTTCGTGGTGTATTCGGGCCGGAGTTTGCATGACTCGACCGAGTGTGGCAGGGGACTCGACCGAGTAGTCAGTAATTGACCGAGTACCCTTGGCACTCGACCGAGTGTTGGGATCTGGTATGTGAAGGGGATGTTTAAATTTTGGCACTCGGCCGTGTGTAAGTTGGCACTTGACCGCGTATGGCATACTCGTCTGAGTGAATTATCTATGAACTCGACCGAGTAGATTTCTCTATAAGATTGGGTAGCTACTGTTTTGTGAGAACTCGCTCGAGTACAATATGTACTTGACCGAGTGCGTGTGACTCGACCGAGTGGCTTCATGCACTCGACCGAGTGAACTTGGTACATGTCCGTATTCATTTTGAGTCGTAGGCTTTGTGCTCACGTTTGTCTTTCCTCTTGAAGTTGTTATGACGCCAAAGAAAGGTAGTGAAGTATTTAGAGCTGCTGAGATGAGTCCGGAGGAGGTAGCTCGGCTGATCGAGCAGAATGAGGTGCTTACTGATGCTTAAAGGGTGTGGAGAGAGACCGAGAGGTGGTAGTTGATTCTACTACCATAAGCACAACAATCGCCCGTCACCGACCCAATAACTATGAGGGTATGGGTGCACCAACCTGCTAGACAATTGGCACCAGGAAATGGAGAATATCTTTGAGGTTGTTAACTGCCCTGAGCGGTAGCAAGTAGATCATGTCGTTTTCTTCTTGAGGGGTCAATGTAACACCCCGCGATAATGCAATAAAGTAAACACATAGATTGCAGCGAAAAATACGAAATTTTAAAAACATTAGAAGCAAAACCGCGAATGGCACTATATTAGAAAAATAAAAATTAATTTAGTTAATCGTTTACACAGATAATAACTTAAATAAATACAAGGGATCTCGATCCCTTGATAAAAACACAAATAAGATAATAAAACCAATATAAACTACAACATTAAGGGTGAATCGCTATAAGTACAACACCATGCAACACAAACCTTTAACCTGTTCATTCATGAAACATGAATGCCACAGTCAATGGGGAGTAACTCGGGGGTTCTCCCAGCCATATCACATGAAAACAAACATGATTAAGACATATAAACATACATTATCATACATATATAAGTTTCATGGCAATTCTAATGATAACATCTCATATTAGCGTCATAAGCATGTGAAAATCAATACAACATATTCATCATATTATCAAGACTAGAGAAGACTCACCTTGGCAACTATATCGCAACTAACGGCTTGCATATCACCGCTAGTAACCATATAACTGAAGGGGTTGGAGACATAACACAGAAGATAATAAGGCATCCAACCATGCAATACACATCCGACAAACTAACATGTGAATCAAACATACTCTCACGGTAAATGACACGCATTAGCATATGTAGTTTGCAAGACAGGTCGAATGCAAGTCCACGGGATAAACGTTTCCCTAAACCGTATACGATAAACATTTCGTATACTAATGACAAAGACGAACAAGTCCACGGGATAAACGTTTCCCTGAACCGTATACGATAAACATTTTGTATACTCAAGACTCTAATCCTCCCGGTAGGACGACGATAATATAATATGGTCCTAGTCTAAACCTAACCAGACTCTCAGAATAAACGTGTTCCGATTCGACATGCGATAAACGTTTCGTATCCAAGACTCGATCAAACCAATGGACGTCGAGTACCCCAAATTGGGCTAAACCACACGAAATAGGCGAAAATAGTACAAGCACTATCTTCCAGCTAAATCACATGAAATATGGGGTCTAAAATAAACAAGCAAGTGCACTATATGCAATGACACCACCTCACAAGAATGCAACATTTGACGGCTGGGTCGATCAACGCTAAACGTTCACCTCCCAACAACGTCGTCATATTCCTACTCACGTATGCATAAGCACCAGAGGATGTACCCCTATCGCTCCGACACGAAGTCTAACGAGTATAAGGCTACAAACAGTAAATGAGATCTCAATATCATCCAACAACCATGACTCAACCAACTACTCAAGGTATACATGACTAAAATGAGTTAAGCATCCAAAACCGTCACTAAACATGTGAATAAGGCATGTGAGATACTATATAGTTCATACATAATATTCTATGTCATTTTATTAGATTATAACGTAAACAATCCATAAAACCGTTACATGTGAAGTCATGTCAGAAAGAAAGAGAAAAGAGTTACAGGGGGTCCCCAGCCGGTCAGGCAACCGGCGGCCGGCCGGCCGGCTGGACGACCAAGCTAATTCACAAACTTCAAAAGAAGAGCAGGGACCTCCCAGCCGGTTGGCCAGCTGGAACACTTGTCCATCTTAAAAACATTAATCAACCTTCAGGGGCCTCCCAGCCGGTCGGCCCACCGGCGGCCGGTCGGCCGGCTGGGACATACAACCAACATCAAAATTAAACCAACTTCATGCAGCTCCCAGCCGGTCTGCCAACCAGTGGCCGGTCGGCCGGCTGGAATGGGCCATGACGTGAATCAACCAAAGCGACATCAGGGACTCCCTAGCCGGTCGGCTGACCAGCGGCCGGTTGACCGGCTGGGACACCATGAGTCCGAAATAACCACAAATTCAATCTTTATGCATACCAAACTCAAACCTATTTATAATTTCAACACAAGTTCATCACTAATTATCATTCCAATCATCATATGGGTATCAAAACACCCAACACAATCATTAAGGCAATAAACAAACCAATATTAGCGACGTTAAAGCATATTTACATAATAAGAAGGAACATTAGTATAAAAAACACCAACTTCCACCCTATTACGGGAAATGAATCTAAACTTAGCAAATACAACATGTAAGAACATAAATTTATGACACTACCTAACAAAGATCTCATCTTTATCATATTTACTACTCTAAAACACATACGAAATACATAATAATGTGATATCGAGTAACCCGTAAACATTACCTCTTTAGCACTCGAAATAAGCTATCCTCAAGCAATCTAACGACACCAACGGATTTCCATGACCCAACTCTTCAAAATTCCATCTTTTATGGCAATTAAATGATTAGAAGCCAAACACGAAATTATGGAAATATCCTCTTAAAAAAAGTTTAAATATTCAATCTTTTCTTGTTTGGAAAGAAGAATGACGGTGAGAGGATTCCGTAACACTCGACGGAATTAAAATCGATTGAGAAATGAAGAAGTTATGCTCGTTTCAAGATTATATCTAAAAGATAGGTTTTATAAAAAGATTGAGGAAAATGAGATTTTATGGTATGAAAATAAAGAGGAGGATGAGAGGAGAACAATAGTGCAACAATCATGAAGTTTCGTTGAGAAACGAAGAAATAGCTTAATTGGGTTATGGAGGTTTAATGGGGGTTTTGGTTGATGGAAGAGATGAAGTGTTGCTGAAAAATGAGGAGGGAGGTGAAGAAATAAGTGGATTTATATTGGTAGTAAGAAAAGTAAAGGCTCAAGTCTCATATTAGGTCGACCCACTTGGATTTTCGAGTGAAATCCGATTATAGGCTGATAACAGACTGAAATGCGACGATTTCTACCCAACAAGCTAAAATAATATTTAAGCCTAAAATTAAAGCTAACTAATAATAATAAAAATAATAGAATATTACTAAAATCAAATCGCTAAATTCGCGGGTGTTACAGTCAAGTGGGGAAGTAGTGGTTTCGCGATAGGGTGCCTATGATATGAGGGAGTAGTACAAGGACTGTGGGGATGATGTGATACCTTGGGAGGAATTCAGTCGGAAATGAGGTCGGAGTTTGTGCCAGAGCACGTTAGGGGTAAGATGAGAGGTGAGTTTGACTCTTTCCGGATGACGGAGGAGATGACCGTTACAGATTATTATAACAAATTCAACGAGCTGGCAAGTTATCCAGACAATATGCAGTGAAGTCAGAAGGCTCTCGCGGACAATTTCGATAAAGGGTTTATCTTTTGAGTCATGGATAAACTACCTCCAGGGGTGGTTTCCAACCTAAAGGATGCTTACGATAGGGCTGGGCAGGCAGAACGAAGGGAAGATATGACCATAGAGGCATAGAAGGCTATGAGCAGGAAGAGGAAGGCGAAGAGCGAAGGGGGAGGAAACTCCACCTACAAGAAGGTTAACTTCACCCAGGTTAACTTCACCCAGGCCCGATCATATTCTAGAGGTGGTGACTATGGCGGGGGGCAACAGTATGGAGGGAGAGGTGGACGAGCATCTAGCGAGACTTCGGGGGTTAGGTGCCAGAGTTGTGGTGGATTAGGCCACAAGAGGTTCGTGTGTCCAACTGTTGTGGAAGGGGGAGATTATCAGTTGTCGTACCAGAAGAGTTATTCACAGGGTCAGGGAGAGAGCGTGGCGAGCAGTCGTCCTTCGGGTTCGTGGAACGGGCAAGGGAACCAGAGTACGAATGACACTGTCTACAACCGCAACGGTGGGAACTATCAGCGTCCGAACAACAATGTGAACCAGGGTTTGGCATCAAATTTAGTAACATCAGCTAGTACCGTTCAAGGAGGCGTCATAAGAACAGTGGAAAACTGTTCACGATGGACAGGCAGGCAGCTGAGGATGACGCACAAGTGGTGACTGGTACTTTTCTTGCTAACAATATTCCGTCTTATGTTTTATTTTATTTGGGGGAGACCCATTCGTTTGTGTCTAAGGGTCATATATTAATGTTGGATCTTGAGGAGAGTGAATATGTAAAAGATGAGGTATTCCTAGCGTCAAGGGAGTCCGTGTCTTGCTGTAAATTGTTTAGGAGAGTGTCCATGATTGTGGGAGGGGTAGACTTTCCTCTAAATATATTTTAATTTTCTTTAGACGGGTTTGTGTCTAAGAGTCATATTTTAATGTTGGGTCTTGGCGAGATGTTTGACGTGTCAGCGTGTTAAAAGGGGAGCAGCGAAGACCGCAGGTTAAGATCCAATCTCTTGGGGTTTGGAATGGAAATCGGAGTCGATATCTATGGATTTTGTGGTGGGACTTCCGAGGTCTCGAAAAGATAACAGTATGATTTAGGTAATCGTGGATTAATTAACCAAGTCAGCTCATTTCCTTCTTATAAAGGATACGTGAAACAAAAATTGAGCTAGCATCGGCTTATAGGAAGAATGTGGTGAAATTGCAAGGCATCCTAAAAGACATTGTGTCGGATAGAGATGTGCGATTCATTTCCCGATTTTTGCAAGAGTTGCAGGAGATGATGGGGACAACCTTAAAGATGAGTACAACATTTCATCCTGCTACGGATGGCCATACTGAGAGGACGATCTAGACCTTGGAGGATATATAAAGGGCTTGTGTGTTATCATTTGGTGGTGGTTGGGAGGATAAGCTGGATTTAATTGAGTTCTCTTATAATAACAGTTATCATGCGAGTATCGAGATGGCACCGAGGCTTTTTATGGGAGGAAATGTAGGAATCATGTATGTTGGGATGATAGCTCGGAGGCCGTGGATTTTAGGACCACAGATGATCAAGGATAAGATTGAACAAGTTAAGTTAATCCGCTAGAAGATGAGACCAGCGCACGATCGACATAAGAGTTATGCAAATCTACATCGCCGAGATATTGAATTTCAAGTAGGGGATAAGGCTCTTTTGAAAGTATCGCCTATGCGAGGAGTGATAAAATTTGGGAAGAGGGGCAAGCTGAGCATGAAATTTAGTCGCCCTTATGAGATCTTGGATCAGATTGGCGAGGTGGCATAACAATTAACCTTGCCACCTGCTCTTGATCGGGCGCACAATATATTCCATGTATCGCAGTTACGGAAGTATGTTAGTGACCTCTCCTATGTGCTAGAGGTACACACTATTAAGTTGGATGAAGCACTCATCTATGCCGAAGTGCCAAATGAGATATTGGACCGAAAGGTGCGCAAGACAAGAAACGGGGAGACAACTTTGCTTAAAGTGTTATGGTCTAACCATAACGTGGAGGAAGTGACTTGGGAGGCCGAGGATTCTACGATGGAGCGGTAACCGCATAATTTTGAGCAGGTATGTTTGGTTACGGGGTCGTATCCTTATCCTTTAAGGGGGTAGGAGACGATCGCGCATTTATTTCATGGTTTCGTTGATAATGGTTATGGTTTAGTTGGTATTGGTAGTAGTTTGGTGTCGTCTTAGTTATTGTCATGTTGGTGGTACCATGTTAGGAACCTTTTGCTTGAGATCTTGTGCAATTTTATTGAGGATCGAGTTGTGAACTTCGAGGAAAAAATTCGTTCTTAAGGAGAGAAGAATTTAATACTCCGTATTTCAAATGGTCTTGTACTCAGTCGAGTAGGGGTCACTCGACCGAGTGAGTTTTTGTACTCGGTTGAGTAAGGGTCATTCGGTCGAGTAGTAGAGTCTATCGCTTAGATAGTCTTCTGTCTAAGTGGCACTCGGTCGAGTATGGTGACTACTCGATCGAGTGTAGTGTACTCGATCAAGTGTTTTGTGCACTCGACCGAGTGCACCGGTCTTACGGATTTTTCGAGCGGTTTTGAATTACGATGATTAAGAAGCTTAAATAGA
Source organism: Heliosperma pusillum (assembly GCA_022085475.1). Taxonomy (NCBI): domain Eukaryota; kingdom Viridiplantae; phylum Streptophyta; class Magnoliopsida; order Caryophyllales; family Caryophyllaceae; genus Heliosperma; species Heliosperma pusillum. Next base: position 19,590 of record JAIUZE010004001.1, read on the forward strand.
TTTCGCCAGTTAAACATTCATTATTAAAACCCTAATCTCTCTTAAACTCTCTCAAAAACTCCCTTAATCATCCTAATTCATCTCAAAGGCTTAGATCGCCATTGCTAGTTCGTCGGAGTCGTTTTTTACATTGATCTTGTTGTAAGTATTCCTATTTTGAATTACCTAGTATTATTGGGTAGGGTTATTGAAGATTTAATTTGTTTAGGGATGGGGATTAGATTGTTATTGAATTAGACTATTATTTGTTGATAGGGGAATGATTCGTTAGAAGAGGATTTCTTATTGTGCTTGCTTAGTTGCGGGATTTGCTTTGGGGTAGGGTTTACCTACTTAGTACTTTCGTATGCTGATTGATGTATGCTATTGTTGATGATGATGTTGTTGTTGTTGGTTACTATGATGATTATGATGATGGTTGATGATGATGATGTTACTTGTGATTGTGATTGGTTACTGGTTCTATGTTGGTGGTCCGACGAGAGACGGACCACGCCCCGAGTTTGCCTCTCGTGGCTCTCCTGCCACAAAGGGGATGTGCACATTAATGTTCCGGGAACTCTCGCTGCGGTGAGAAGGGATGTTATTGTCCGGTGCTGCGGTCTGACATCGTAGGTGGAACAACGTTCAGATCTGCAGTCTGACGCTGGCAGGGGTGACCGCTTCGGCGAGAACTCGGTTACTGGAGTTTAGAGATGATACTGGCTACTTGTTCCTTGGTTACCTTGAGATGACTGTTGTTGTTTGTTTATGCATTGATTGATATATGATGGTATGACCCCGTTTATGTTTCAAAACTGCACTGCTGTGATCCATTGGGGAATGTGACCAAGAGTTTAGCAAGTTTTCACTAAGCATGCGTGAGATGGAAGGGAGTACCGCTGATGATGAGTCTAGTTTCCGCAGAATTTTTAGACATTAGTCTTTTCTATAGTCGAGTATTTGGTTTCAGACCTTGAATTGTTTTGGTTTGAGACAATGTATTTGTTTTACAGTTTATTATAATAAATGTCGTTACATTATTGTCTTTTTGATATTATTTACCTCGGGCAACCGAGATGGTAGCATCCGCGTCCTTGTTTACTGAGTAAGGCCTTAGTAAGGCTCTTTAGTAGGTGGGCGTGTTACAATTAACCCATGTAATGCACGGGCTTTCAAAGTAGTAGTATAATAATCATGACATTGAAATTATTGAAATTATTGATGTACATGGTACAGCCTTACACACAAACAACAGATTTACATTACTTGCCATACAATCAAGCGGTTTACCAGTTCAAGAGCTACAAAATACAACGTACATAATGTCTCATGCTTGTCCTATACTCTTGTCCAAAATACAAACATGGAGACACATGCAATAGATGCTATATCACAAACCTTTACTTATGATAAAGCTCTCGAAATTGTAGCAGAAGTCCTAATGCGTGTCAGTATTTAACTAAGTATAATACGAGAACGACAATAAGGGCAATCACCACAAGTTCGAAGCCAAGGATATAAGCATGAAGTATGAAATTTATGCCTACAAGATAGACTTACGAGCTCATTACCTTCGACAAAGTTCTCCAAACAAATACTGCATTCGTTTGAAGCTTTGGACTTCAACTGAACGCCTCCCTTTTGGTGCTCTGTGAAAACCTCACGACGCAGCTTTTTGAGGGTTTCCTTCGTCAATCCGAGTGGTTTGTTCTTTGCCTCTTCTGGCGTGGACTGCTGATGATTAGGCTCGGATGTTGATTCATTCAAAACTGTATCAGAAGTTTGTGGTTCCTGAAACCCATTGTTTTCCCAGTCTACATCAAAGACCCAGAAATCGTAGTGGGAACTTGGACATGTTTCCTTGCTTTCCCTACATTCAAACACGGTACAAGCAACTCAATAAATTTATGTTACTTGAATAGTGTTGGACTCAGCAGGAGTCAACTTCTTAATAAAAGGGGCCTTGATCTAAAATGAGGAAAGGGTTGAAGTCTCGAAAATGAAAGTATGGTTATATAAGTGAAATTTCAAGTTCTCAATCTGAAAACGAGAAGTTCGAGATATACGGCTTAAAAAGTTAAAAATCATTCAAATTCATACTTAAAGGCACCAGACACGTCTCTTACTTCTACATTTAGCACGCCAGCTCCCTTTTTGGCTCTTTTCGAAGTGTCGGAGCATTAAGGGTTTGGTATTGATTCCATACCCGGATAATGTCAAGTATGGCACGACCCCAAAAGTGAGGAGTCAAATAACAAAAAAATTAAAGTACTAGCAGATATCCTACATTATGGACTCAATAATTTATGAGGAAATCTTAAGATACGTAAACTGAATATCACCACCTAGCCACCAACCTGGCTTCAGACCCAGAAACACCTCTTAGTCTTTCGCGTAGTCTTTCTTTAGCAAGCAGTACATGGCCTGGAAGCCTGTCATTTGCATAGTACCTTCTACTTAAGTCCTGCACAGTTTCTCTATTGTTAATATCTTGTGAAGACGACTCCCCAACACACTCTGTCTGCTGTGGCTTAGTCTTCTGCATGTGAAGAGTGACAATAAGAAACAACAAAGAAAAAACACATGGAAGCTATAAATTCTTACATATAAATAATGTACCCATCAGCAGTCATACAAAGAAACATTCAATACATTCAATACCTTAACATTCAATACCTTAATTCTTACATATAATCAGTAATAATCAAGGGGGTTTTATCAGGGGGGGAAGTATAGTGGAAAATATCTTAATTTGTCAGGATATTGTGAGAGCCTATAATAGCAAGGTTGTTTCTCCTAGATTTATGCTTAAAGTGGACCTCGAGAAGGCATATGACTTTTTCTGTTGGGATTTCCTCTATCAAATGATGAAGGCTCTTCTTATTCCAAACCAATTCATTGATCTTATTAAGGAATGTGTAACCTTTGCTTCCTATTCTTTAATGCTTAATGGTGATATGTTTGGAATGTTTAAAGGGAAAAAAGGGCTCAGACAAGGAGATCCTTTATCTCCACTGCTGTTCACTATTGCCATGGAATATTTATCCAGGATTTTGATGTACACTAGTGATCACATGCCATTCAAGTATCATCCCATGTGTGCTCCTCTCAAACTGTCTCATCTTATGTTTGCTGATGATCTGCTCCTGTTTTGTAAAGGGGATACTGCTTCTATTATGACTATGTTGAGATCTTTCTCTACTTTTTCCAAAGCCTCAGGTCTTCTGATGAATGGTACTAAGACGAATGCATACTTTAATGGGGGGACTGGAACTGTGAAGATGGACATCCTGCAAGTTTCTGGGTTCAAGGAAGGGAAACTTTCCTTTAACTATCTAGGTTTATCCATCACAGCTGGTAGAATGACCAAGTAGGATTGCCAGGTTATGATTGAAAAGGTTATGGCTAGAATTAGGAGTTATGGTGTCAGGTTCCTATCTTATGTAGGGAGACTAGTACTAGTTAACTCTGTTCTTACTTCTCTTTATAATTATTGGGCTAATATTGTCATAACTCCTAAAGGAAGGAGTTATAAGGAAGATTGATACTTTATGCAGGAATTGGGATGGGAAAGCTGATTATATGATGGCTTCTCTTGTTAGTTGGGAAAAGGTTTGCCTTCCAAAGAATGAAGGAGGACTTGGCATAAGAAATAGCATAGTCTGGAATACTGCTGCAATTGGCAAACTGGTCTGGTGGATTTATACCAAACCAGATAGTCTGTGGGTCAAATGGGTTCATCAGGTCTATTTAAAAGGTAATCCCTTCTCTTCTTATAACCCTACTGCTGATATAAGTATTGGTTGGAAGTCTATTTGTAGAGTTAGAGATGCTTTGGCTGTTGGGTACTGCTCTGATCAGTGGATAGCAAATGCTAACGAGTATGCAGTTAGTAATGGCTATGAGTTGTTGAGGAACAAAGTTCAGGAAGTGGCATGGGCAACATATGTCTGGAATGATTGGTGTAGCCCTAAGCATCAGCTTATAGGTTGGCTCATGAAGAGGGAGGCTCTCCAAGTGAAAGCAAAGCTGTTTGATATTGGGTATTGTACAGATGATGTGTGTCTGCCAGGAAAAGTCATGCTCATTTGTTTCAGGAATGCCCATACAGTTAGTTTGCAGTTATTGCAAAGGATGGCAAACATGTGTCATGTTCAAATCCCTAATCATCATATATTGGAGTGGATTTATCAAACCCAGGGGTCGATGGTTCAGAAATGTGTTCTTGGATGTGCATTTATGGCCATCTTCTACGCCATATGGATGCAAAGAAATAGAGCAAGGATAGAATGGAGCCTACAAATGCCAAATGTTGTGCTGGAATGTACACGGAGAGTAGTGAAGAGTCGAAACCAAGCGAAGCTCAATCAACTTAAAGTTAGAAGGGAAGTAGATTGGATTAATAGTTTAATGTTGATGAAATTGTGATGTATTTCTTTAAGAATGTTTTTTGATCAAAACAATCCTGATTGTAATATTTGATATGTTTTAATAGATTCTTACATTTCACCAAAAAAAAAAGAAACATTAAATACAAAATGAGCAAGAGTTGAAAGAAGATACATGTGAAGTTTAATAGAGATAAGAAGTACGCAGTATTTGATTATATATTAGCACAATGCTCTCTATCAAGCTAATGAGGAAACTCTCTCGACAAAGTTCACAGAAAGTGGATTACACTCTCAAGCTATCGTCCACTTAGGCCGGGACAGACCTATCTCTAATCATTGATATATGTGCCTAAAGATATTCCTCAATGGGTTTATTACGCATTTACGTGTGCTTTTAAAGATATTCAATGAACTTACTATGTTACGAAACGCTTATAATTCTCAGAGTAATCTAACCTATCATAGAACAGATACGAGTATGTGCTTATAAAACAGATGGACTGTTAACACTTTAACAGTGGTTGGTCGACAAAAAAAAAACTACGGGGTCCATTATTTTTTTTGGGTTTTTCTATGCAGTAATTTTCTATTTTTTCAAGATCCACATGGTCTCCCTCTTTTTTTTGAAACAATAGTAGTGTCTTTCCTTGACTCTATTAGTGACAGTTAACCCTGACTTCGCGACCTTTGTCGGCTATATCATATTTTCATCACAATGATCCCAAAATGTTCGTGCTTCCATCTTTCGATCAATCACTGTCTCCCAATTGTCGTGTCGGCCGGAGAGATCAACGAAGGCGGGTTCTAGAGGACCATACGGTGTGGATTGGGTGAGGGAGAGGGATTGTTGGAGAGTTTTGGCAGATATTTTGAGATTAATTTCGTTAGAGCACTGACTTGTAAAGAAGGGAGTGTATGGCTGGTTGTGGGGTTCGAAACGAATCTTATGGTCCAGGGATTTTCATAGTGGCTGGTTGGTGGATAGGATGGCGGTGATGCAATAATAGAATAAACTAGAAAGGATTAGTTGAGGGTCGAGTGAATGTGATAACACAAGGAGATGGTAAAATGTGTTAAACGTAAATTAGTCATAATCTTCTGATAATATTGTTTTAGAAATAGTTTGGGAATAGAAACTAATTTACACATGTTTGGGCCAAACAGTTCATTTTATACACAGGTTGTTCCTAAGAAAATTTAACCCAAAAGAAAATCCACCTTACGCCCAATGGACGTTCGATTTGCAACTTTGCATTACCCAATTAAAAATACAGCTTCCCACAAAGTTTGGTGATGAAGAAGTAAGTCATACATACATTAATAAACAAGAATAATTTTTGTCCTAGAAATTATAGAGATGGAGGTTTACTAAGAGGGGAAGAGGACACGGTGGCTATAACTAATTGGAACGGTATAAATGCTCCTGAAGAAAGTGAAAAGAGAAGCCTCATATCACAAGGAGAACTTCTATTTCTAAGCAGTTTGAGAGCTTTTTGGGGTCTTGACAAACTTAATTTTAGAATCACCGGCTTAGCTTGATCTCGGTTATTGCACTTCAAATGTGGCCCCTAAACCATACTAACTCAAGATATAGGTTGATCACATTGTGTAGATGCAGCCGATTTTCGGCTACTCCTACTTAGCCCAATTTTGGCAAATATGACGAATGATGATTGACTCAAATTTATAAAATATGATGAGTTATGCATGCAGTTAGAATCTGAAATTCATTTTGTTTTTCTGGTGTTAAGGACCTCAATTTTAAATGTTTAGTTAAGCTTAGACTCTATTGAACAGTCGATTTAGTTATATCAAATTTTTGCTGGGAAAAAAGGATATGCCATCTACACCTTTTTGCTGAAAGCATAATTGAGAAAGAATTTCTAAGAAATAATGAAATAAAGGATCTCCCATCTTCATTGACTGATGGTCATGCACGCAGTCATCGAATGTAATAAGGGAGCAGTGATGGTATAATGTAAGGTTGAACATGACGGTTACTCAGACTGTGGTGTTTGAAGAATGAAGCAGTTTTTCTAGGACATTTACCGGGAGTCCCTCTATCCTAAAATGACTATTACAATACAAAGGAAGTACTACTATTAAGCGGCTGAGCTAGATGGATAGCCATGTTATTAACATCAGATATCTTCAGCTAGGACAAACTTGATCAAATCCGAAGATTTGCATGTCAACAAAACAGAAGTAAGCGATGCTATTCGTGGTGGGACATTTAATATTTGAGGCAGAAGTGTCCCAAGGGTGAAGTAAACTGAAGGAAAGTAGAGATATTGGAGCATGGGGCATAGTTATCAGAGTTATGGCGGTCGGCAATTGGCTACCTACTTGACTATGTAGAGTGCCCAATCTGGATGACAACTCAAATTTGAATGTTTCCTTAACATTGACATTATTATATAAAATTCAGAAGCCTAATTCAGCTTATTAATTCTAAGACAAGTTGTTGTATGAGATGAGCATATCCGTCTTAAAAAAAAAACATGTCAAATAGGATAGATGAGACAAAAGCAGAATGGATAGCTTTGTCCTATTTATTCTAAGTTGAGTGATATTTGAGCCGTTTTAATATGTATATATGTCCGTCTACTGTAATTCTAAATTCAAGTGGGGTGATAGTTGAAATTGCAATCGACAAAACAGCGAAAGCCCGTAAACAGCAGGATATAGAAAGAGAAAGATAGGGAAAAGAGTACCGGAAGAGGGGAGAGAAATGAAGGGAGACGACGGTAATGGCGGCGGTGATGGGATGGCGGAGTGGAAGACGAGGAGGAAGAGGAGGGTAATACGATGTCGGAAGATCGAGAAGATCGAGACCTTCGGCCATACAACACAGCGGAAGCTATCGGCATGCAATAGAGAGCCACCACAGAAGACAGAATTACAGATAATTGTTAGTCATACATATACACGTTAACTTCATCGGATGTTGACAAACATGGGTTCAACTTTAAAGTCCCAACTTGTTTTTTCTTTATGTAGTTATGTAGTTGAAACTATCTTATCTCACACAAATTGCTTTACACGCTAAATTCAGTGGAATATCCTAAGCACATCAGAATTAGTATTAAACTCCAACTAGTTTTAAACTCGTTCAAAAAAATGCACGGATAGTAATAACAACGTTATCATTAGTTACTCGTACATGAGTATATACATGTGAAATTTGCACGGTTTTATTTTTTAAAAAGGACAAAAAAAAAGTGCACACTTAGGCTCTGCTCTTTCCAACTTAATTTCTGGTCATTTCAGTTCAGTTCAGCTCTATTCAGCTCAGTTCAACTCAGTTCAGTTCAGTTCAGCTCCGTTCAGTTCAGTTCAGCTCTATTCAGTTCAGTTCAGCTCAGCTTCAAACAGTTCAGTTCAGCTCCATTAAATTCAGCTCACTTCAGTTCTACTCATCATAAACTTAAAACTTTCTATTAATATTAATATTAGTTATTATTATTATTTTACTATTATTATTATTATTAATTAAATAATACTCCCTCCATCTCATAATTATCCTTCATTATAACTTTGACCATGAATAAGTTTTGAAATGTAAAAACTTAGATGTTATAATAAAAAACATTTACATTCATCATAAAAAAAATTTGGAAACATATTTTTTAAATGAAAAAAAAATTCAATATAAATGAAGAGAAATCAATTCAAAGTGTCGTCTTGAAAGCTACGCAATAAAAAATACGAAAATTATTATGAACTGGAGGGGAATATTCTATTAATAGCAACTATTATCAATATTATTAATATTACTATCATTATTATTATAATTATAATTACTATTATTATTATTATTATAGGATTCCATTCCTATACATAAGCGTCTGGCCCTATTTTATCAAGCTCAAAGCACAATTTAAAAGAATTTTACTACTACTACTAGTATTATTGTTATTACTACTATTATTATTATTATCACTAATTATTATCACTAATTATTATTGTTATTATAATGAATGTTATGACTATCAAAATCAATCATATTAATATTAATACTATTATTACTATTTACTAATATTATTACTAAGACTAATGATAACAACTAATAATATTTATCATTATCATTATCATTACCATTATGGTTTTGATAACAACTAATAATCATAATTATTATTATTTTTGTTATTATTATATTTATTATTATTATTATTATTATAATTATTTTTTTTTTATTATTTTTTTATATTATTATAAGATGTGCGCAGCTTTCATTAAAATAAAATATAAAGTTTACAAGAAGTTGGTGGGGAGCCGAGAGACAATCTGGGCCCCCACCCCCTTAGCTATAGAGAAACTAAGCCTAGTAAAGATATAAGCGGCCACCCGAGCCCCAGCATCCTGAGATATCGAGAACTTCTGGATCCGCTTAAGCAAGTCAACAGCATCCGAGCCCAGCTCTCCAAGCGAAGAGAAAGAGAAGGGTAGGAAACCATAGCCACCAGTCGCGCATAAATCCCTATACTTAGCACATTTGCGCTGAGCAGCATCAGCAACAACCCGTCCTGGCACAAAATCAGACATCCCAGTCTGAGTCAAGGGGGAAGACCCTGTCAAATCAACACACACATCACGCCCTCTGTCCCACGAATAAAGTAGCAAATCCGCAGGTCGAAGAGATCCGCCATGCCCGTCAACCAAACCGATATCAACCTCCTTACCCGAAGAAATACCAGACCTATAGCATATGTCGAATAAGGTGTCACGAACGAGGTTATGCCGATGCTTAACCCCCACAGTACCAGTACAAGAAACAACGTGGTCCCCATACACATCATCAGCAAAAACCCGAGAGCAAGCAGGACAAGGCCTAGATACCGTGAATAACGGGACACCAAGGCGATACCCCAGCACACTACGGTAAGTCCTCCGGTTCATAGTCTAACCCAACCCAGAGATAGGAACCGCGCGCAACCAATCAGAGGCGTGGGCACCCTGCTGAGACTTCCATAACGCAAGCTGGCGCGGTGTCAAAGAGAATACAGATTCTGAAGTAGCAGCAATCCTTGCAAAATATATATCTGCCAGTTTCTTCATAAGTTTAGGGGCAGCGATTTCACTAGGATCACGTAAAAAGGAAGAACATGTAGCCTCAGAGAACACCCACAAGGCATCGTCGAAAGTACGACCAGAATCCACAATACATGAAAACCGAAGTAGCTTAGCCTGCAAATCAGCAGACTGCAAACGGGACGCTAGAAAAGCATAATGAAAAACATCCCCGGCAGCATAAACACCGAGCCCACCAAGATGAAAAGGGAAAGTGGCAAGGCGCCACTGCCAATCCCCAAAACCAGGCCCAGGCGCGGTGACAATACGTTCCAAGCTAGAACGAAGTGCTGCATCAAAACGAAGATGGACAGACCCAAAGATCCCCGGGGAACATGTACGGAGGGTAAAGTAGAGCTTAGATATACCCGTACAAGCTCTAAGAAGAAGCAACTCACATTGCGGGTCCTCAATCCTAGCAACTAAATCCATCAGCTCGATGGTCTTAGCCACTCTCTTCGCCACAAGCTCACTGCCAAAACTAGAGCAAGTACTGACAGGCCCACCCAAAACAGAAACACCACGCAAAGGCCGGGCAATGGAAGGAGGGAAAACACCAGGGAGTCGACTCCGGGGATCCTAAGTAGGCCAAAAAACCTCAGTCTTAGCGACATTAAGATGGAGACCAAACTGAGGGCCATCTGCCATAATCAAATCTAAAACCTTCCCCACCTCCAAAGTATCCCCTACAATGGTGTCATCATCTAAGTACCAAGCCTGCACACTCAAATCAAAAGAGTCTCGTATCTTGCACACCAAGGGATGCAAAACCAAAGCGAAAAGCAAGGGTCCCAAAGGATCACCCTGCTGGACTCCCTGACAAGACCACAGACAATGTTCCCCATAAAAAAGGCGGGCGGGACTAGAGTAACAGAACTCCACCCAACGGGAAAGAATCGGGCAACGACGGCGAACTTTCAGAAGCATGGTAACACGATCAACAAGGTTGAAAGCATTCTGGAAATCAACCAGCAATATAGAAAGCCCCACATCCCCACCACGAGTCTCAATGAACCGATTCAAGGCATGCAAGACAGCCTCTCCTCCACCGGACACCCCAACTCCAAACTGAAGACCAGCAAAATAAGAACACAAAGAAGGACCAACCAAACAAGCACCTACCTTAGAAACAAGACGTCTCTAGACGGTACCAACAGTAATAGGACGAACACCACCACCAGGTTTAACAAGCGGCGTGAGTGGAGCGCTGGCAATGTACTCACCAAGAGCTAGTGGACATCTGCCCTCATGAAAAAGATTGACCACTCTAGTAATAGAAGCGATCAGATCATCAGAGATAGCCACAGCAGCGCCACTCAAGCAATCCATGAGGTGTTGGGCACGAAACCCATCCCTCCCACAAGAAGTGCCACGTGGGAAACTACGAATCATATCCACAACCACAGCCGAATAGGCAATAAGGGAATGATGGTCCACAGGCAAAGGAGGCAAGGAAGGTGATAGGGCGGCCGGGTGCTTCTCTCGCAAAGCCCCAAGAGTGGCATCAGAGTAGGGGGCTACGCTAGAGGAAGAAAGCACCCTAACAGCAGCAGTATAGTGGCCATCACAAATCTTCCGCCGACATTGGCGGAGGTTAAGCTCACTCAAATCTAGGTCCTCCTCCACCTGAAACGAAGGAGGAACCTCAGCCAAACACTCCTGCAAAAGCTGCAAACCCCCTCCACGTACCCCCCCAAGCAAGAATAGCCCTGGTAATACTCTCCTCCTGACGCTGTCGCCTAACAGCAGTCCTACACTCAAGATTACTCCTAGGAACGAAGATCTTAAGCAGACAAAGAGGCAACACAAGCAAACGAACCCAGCAGGAGAGGTCACCAAGGGAGTCAGCCACATCATCCAAGGCCCCCTTCAAAACCCGAGCAAACCCAAGACGACACTTAGGAGGATTAGATTTCACGCTGCGGAGGCCCAAAGAAAGTAAACGATCAAGCGAAAAAACAGACCACTGAGTAAACTCCACCCCACCATCAGATGAAAGGACCGAGTGAGACGGAGCCGGAGGTCTAGGGATACCATGAATAATAAAACTAACGAAGCCATCACCACAATCCGGAGGCGCAACTATATCACCCCGACCATGCCGACACCTAGAGCGAAAGGTATGGGTTTTAAAGCATTCCCCACACAACCAAAGCCCCATTCGCTTCAAAGTAATCTCGGCATTAGAGAAAACAGTCAAACTATCTGTAAGAGTTTGCCGCGTCAAACCCATAGCACCGTCAAGACAGTGTCGATCCTGAAAATGCTTTTGCCAGGCGGCCTTAGTAAGGCTCTTACCGCGACCATCCGGACACTCATGAATACTCGAAAAAGGGCAATGAAAACGTACTAATACGGGCATAATGAGAAGTATCACGCAAGAAGCGAAAACCTAAGCCCATGCACGTGCATGGTAAGAAAACACACCAAACCAATCACATAAGGACACGTGTAAGGAAGTAAAAAAAAAAAACCCTAAAAATGAAAATTCAAAGACAAACGAGAAACTTGCCGCCCCAAGCCAGCCACCACCGGCTCCACACTACAACCCAGAACCACCACAACACCGTCACACAGACCGACACCGATGGCCGGCAACAACTGTGGTCGAAAGGCGGCCACCGTACACCAAACCGCTCTCCCACACGCGGCAACCACACCCCAGGCACGAGTGCACGACAACCAAACCACCACCAAGACCCACACCGGCGACGTGAGTGACGTGGGGTCTGAGTAATGCGAATGACGTGGTGGCAAACCGCAGCAGCGAAAACCAAAAAGCCCACAAGCGTTGATCCGAACGCGAAAACCCGCAACGGCGCGCCCTAGACCGACCGCACGACCAACAACACAACTCCAGGCCGGTGAGAGGTTGGCCGGCAAGGAGAGGTGGTCAGCAGGGAACCCACACCGGCAGCAACCAACGAAAAATTTCAAAAACCCCTCCTCCCTCTCTCTCTCTCTCTAACCGTTGTTTAATAAGTGATGATATAGTAAAATATTTGTAAATAAGTATTTAGTTTAATAAGTGGAATTCGATTTTGATTTATTATTATTATTATTATTATTATTATTATTATTATTATTATTATTATTATTATTATTATTATTATTATTATTATTATTATTATTATTATTATTATTATTTTTATATTATTATTATTATTATTATTTTTTTATTATTATTATAAGACGCGCAAAGCTTTCATTAATAGAAAAAAGAAAAGTTTACATGAAATTGGTGGGGAGCCGAGAGACAATCTGGGCCCCCACACCCTTAGCTACAGCAAAGCTAAGTCTAGTAAAAAATATAAGCGGCCGCCCGAGCCCCATCATCCTGAGATACCGAGAATTTCGAGATCCGCTTAAGCAAGTCAATAGCCTCCGAACCCAGCTCCCCAAGCGAAGAGAAAGAGAAGGGAAGGAAACCATAACCAGCAGTCGCGCATAAATCAATCATTATTATTATTATTATTATTATTATTATTATTATTATTATTATTATTATTATTATTATTATTATTATTATTATTATTATTATTATTATTATTATTATTATGATGATTATTATGATGATGATGATGATGATTATGATGATGATGATTATTATTATTATTATTATTTTTTTTATTATTTTTATTTTTTTTTATTTTTTTTTTTTAATTAAAAGATGCGCGCAGCTTTCATTAAAATAAAATGTAAAATTTACAAGAAGTTGGTGGGGAGCCGAGAGACAATCTGGGCCCCCGCCCCCTTAGATATAGAAAAACTAAGCCTAGTAAAGATATAAGCGGCCACCCGAGCCCCAGCATCCTGAGATGCCGAAAATTTCCGGATCCGCTTGAGCAAGTCAACAGCGTCCGAGCCCAGCTCTCCAAACGAAGAGAAAGAGAAGGGTAGGAAACCATAGCCAGCAGCCGCGCATAAATCTCCATACTTAGCACAATTGCACTGAGCAGCATCAGCGACAATCCGTCCCGGCACAAAATCGGACATCATAGTCTGAGTCAAGGGGGAAGACCCTGTCAAATCAACACAGACATCACGCCCTCTGTCCCAGGAATAAAGTAGCAAATTTGCAGGACGAAGAGAGCCGCCATGCCCATCAACCAAACCGATATCAACCTCCTTGCCCGTAGAAATACCAGACCTATAGCATATGTCAAATAAGGTGTCACGAACGAGGTTATGCCGATGCTTGACCCCCACAGTACCAGTACAAGAAACAGCGTGGTCCCCATACACACCATCAGTAAACACCCGAGAGCAAGCAGGACAAGGTCTAGATACCGTGAATAACGGGACACCTAGTCGATACCCCAGCACACTACGGTAAGTCCTCCTGTTCATAGTCTGACCCAACCCCAGAGATAGGAACCGCACGCAACCAATCAGAGGCGTGGGCACCCTGCTGAGACTTCCACAACACAAGTTGACGCGGTGTCAAAGAGAAAACAGATTCTGCAGTAGCAGCAATTCTCGCAAAATATATATCTGCCAGTTTCTTCATAAGTTTAGGATCACGTAAAAAGGAAGAACCTGTAGTCTCAGAGAACACCCGCAAGGCATCGTCGAAAGTAGGACCAGCATTCACAACACCAGAATACCATAGTAGCTTGGCCTGCAAATCAGCAGACTGCAAACGGGACGCCAGAAAAGCATAATGAAAAACTTCCCCGGCAGCATAAACACCGAGCCCACCAAGATGAAAGGGGAAAGTGGCAAGGCGCCACTGCCAATCCCCAAAACCAGGCCCAGACGCGGTGACAATACGTTCCAAGCTAGAACGAAGCGGTGCATCAAAACGAAGATGGACATACCCAAAGATCCCAGGGGAACAAGTACGGAGGGTAAAGTAGAGCTTAGAAATACCAGTACAAGCTCGAAGCAGAAGCAACTCACATTGCGGGTCCTCAATCCTAGCAACCAAATCCATAAGCTCGATGGTCTTAGTCACTCTCTTCGTCACAAGCTCACTGCCAAAACTAGGGCAAGTACTGAAAGGCCCACCCAAAACAGAGACACCACGCAAAGGCCGGGCAATAGAAGGGGGGAAAACACCAGGAAATCGACTCCGGGGATCCTCAGTAGGCCAAAAAACCTCGGTCTTAGCGACATTAAGATGTAGACCAAACTGAGGACCATCGGCCAAAATCAAATCCAATACCTTTCCTACCTCCAAAGTATCCCCAACAATGGTGCCATCATCCAAGTACCAAGCTTGCAAACTCAAATCAAAAGAATCCCGTATCTTACACACCAAGGGATGCAAAACCAAAGCGAAAAGCAAGGGTCCCAAAGGATCACCCTGCTGGACTCCCTGACAAGACCACAAACAATGTTCCCCATAATAAAGACGGACAGGACTAGAGTAACAGAACTCCACCCAACAGGAAAGAATCGGGCAACGTTGTCGAACTTCCAGAAGCATGGTTACACGATCAACATGGTTGAAAGCATTCTGGAAATCAACCAGCAACATAGAAAGCCCCACATCACCACCACGAGCCTCAATGAACTGATTCAAGGCATGCAAGACAGCCTCTCCTCCACCGGACACCCCAACCCCAAACTGAATACCAGCAAAATAAGAGCACAAAGAAGGACCAATCAAAGAAGCACCAACCTTAGAAAGAAGACGTCTCTAGACGGTGCCAACAACAATAGGACGGACACCACCACCAGGTTTAACAAGCGGCGTGAGCGAAACACTGGCAATGTACTCACCAAGAGCATGCGGACATCTGCCCTCAAGAAAAAGATTGACCACCCTAGTAATAGAAGCGATCAGATCATCGGAGATAGCCACAGCAGCGCCCTTCAAACAGTCCATGAGGTGTTGGGCACGAAACCCATCCCTCCCACAAGAAGTGCCACGTGGGAAACTACGAATCATATGCAAAACCACAACCGAAGAGGCAACAAGAGAATGATGATCCACAGGCAAAGGAGGTAAGGAAGGAGATGGGGCGACAGGGTGCTTCTCTCGCAAAGCCCCAAGATTGGCATCAGAGTAGGGGGCTATGCCAGAGGAAGAAAGCACCCTAACAGCAGCAGTATAGTGACCGTCAAAAATCTTCCGCCGACATTGGCGGAGGTTAAGCACACTCAAATCCAGGTCCTCCTCCACATGAAAAGAAGGAGGAGACTCCGCCAAACACTCCTGCAAAGGCTGCAAACCCCCTCCAGGCACCCCCCAAGCAAGAATAGCCCTGGTAATACTCTCCTCCTGACGCTGTCGCCTAACAGCAGTCCTACACTCAAGATTACTTCTAGGAACGAAGGTCTTAAGCAGACAAAGAGGCAACACAAGCAAACGAACCCAGCAGGAGAGGTCACTAGGAGAGTCAGCCACATCATCCAAGACCCCCTTCAAGACCCGAGCAAACCCAAGACGACACTTAGGGGGAATAGATTTCACAGTGCGAATACCCAAAGAAAATAAACGATCAAGAGAAGATATAGACCACTGAGCAAAACCAACCCCATCATCAGATGAAAGAACCGAAGGAGACGGAGCAGGAGGTCTTGGGATACCATGAATAATAAAGTTAACGATACCATCCCCACAATCCGGAGGCGCAACAATATCACCACGACTATGCCGACACCGAGAGCGAAAAGTATGAGTTTTAAAACACTCCCCGCACAACCAAAGCCCCATCCGCTTCAAAGTAATCTAGGCATTAGAGAAAACGGTCAAACTATCAGTAAGAGTTTGACGCGTCAAACCCATAGCATCACCAAGACAATGTCGGTCCTGAAAATGATTTTGTCAGGCGGCCTTAGTAAGGCCCTTACCACGACCATCCGGACACTCATGAAAACTCGAAAAAGGACAACGAAATCGGACTAAAACAGGCATAAAGAGGATGAAAGAAACGAGGCCTAAACCACAACAAACCCAAAACCAAAAGTTTGTTATTATTATTGTTATTATTATTATTATTATTATTATTATTATTATTATTATTATTATTATTATTATTATTATTATTATTATTATTATTATTATTATTATTATTATTATTATTATTATTATTACTATTATTATTACTATTATTATTACTATTACTATTATTATTATTTTATTTTTTTTATTATTAGATGCGCGCAGCTTTCATTAAAATAAAATGAAAAGTTACATGAAGTTGGTGGGGAGCCGAGAGACAATCTGAGCCCCCACCCCCTTAGCTATAGCAAAACTAAGCCTAGCAAAAATATAAGCGGCCACCCGAGCTCCAGCATCCTGAGATACCGAGAATTTCTGTATCCGCTTGAGCAAGTCAACAGCATCCGTGCCCAGCTCCCCAAGCGAAGAGAAAGAGAAGGGTAGGAAACCATATCCAGCAGCCGCGCATAAATCCTCATACTTAGCACATTTGCGCTGAGCAGCATCGGCGACAACCCGTCCCGGCACAAAAACGGACATCCCAGTCTGAGTCAAGGGGGAAGACCCTGTCAAATCAACACACACATCACGCCCTCTGTCCCAGGAATAAAGAAGCAAATCCGCATGACGAAGAGATCTGTCGTGCCCGTCAACCAAACTGATATCAACCTCCTTACCTTCAGAAATACCAGACCTATAACAGATGTCAAATAAGGTGTCACGAACGAGGTTATGTCGATGCTTAACCCCCACAGTACCAGCACTAGAAACAACGTGGTCCCCATACACATCATCAGTAAAACCCGAGAGCAAGCAGGACAAGGCCTAGATACCGCGAATAACGGAACACCGAGGCGATACCCCAGCGCACAACGGTAAGTCCTCCTGTTCATAGTCTGACCCTACCCAGAGATAGGAACCGCACGCAACCAATCAGAGGAGTGGGCACCCTGCTGAGACTTCCACAACGCAAGCTGACGCGGTGTCAAAGAGAAAACAGATTCTGAAGAACCAGCAACCGTCGCGAAAATAATATCTGCCAATTTCTTCATAAGTTTAGGGGCAGCGATTTCACTCGGATCACGTAAAAAATCAGAACCTGTAGTTTCCGAAAACACCCGCAAGGCATCGTCAAAAGTAGGAGCAGCACATACAATACCAGAAGGCCGCAGGAGCGTAGCCTGCAAAACTTCAGACTGCAAACGGGAAGCCAGAAAAGCATAGTGTAAAACATCCCCCGCAGCATAAACACCGAGTCCACCCAAATGAAAAGGGAAAGTGGCAAGGCGCCACTGCCAATCCTCAAACCAGGCCCAGACGCGGTGACAATACGTTCCAAGCTAGAACGAAGCGCTACATCAAAGCGAAGATGGACAGACCCAAAGACCCCCGGGGAGCAAGTACGGAGGGAAAAATAGAGTTTAGAAATACCATTACAGGCCCGAAGCAGAAGCAACTCACATTGCGGGTCCTCAATCCTCGCGACTAAATCCATAAGCTCAATGGTCTTAGTCACTCTCCTCGCCACAAGCTCACCGCCAAAAATGGGACAAGTACTGACAGGTCCACCCAAAACAGAGACACCACGCAAGGGCCGAGCAATAGAAGGGGGGAAAACACCGGGGAGCCGACTCCGAGGATCCTCAATAGGCCAAAAGACCTCAGTCTTAGCCACATTAAGATGGAGACCGAAACGAGGCCCATCTGCCATAATCAAATCCAAAACTCTCCCCACCTCTAAAGTGTCCCCAACAATGGTGCCATCATCCAAATACCATGCTTGCAAAGTAAGATCAAAGGAATCCCGGATGTTGCACACTAGGGGATGCAAAACCAAAGCGAAAAGCAAAGGGCCTAAAGGATCACCCTGCTGGACACCCTGACAAGACCACAAACAATGCTCCCCATAATAAAGACGGGCATGGCTAGAGTAACAAAACTCCACCCAACGGGAAAGAACCGGACAACGACGGCGGGCATTCCTCAATCGACACCGCCAGACATGAGCCACGCGAGCAAACGGGTGGTCAACGCGCACTGGCAATGGTTATTATTATTATTATTATTATTATTATTATTATTATAATTATTATTATTATTATAATTATTATTATTATTAATTTTTATTATTATTATATTATTATTATTATTATTATTTTTTTTTTTTTTTATTATTATTATAAGATGCGCGCAGCTTTCATTAAAATAAAATGTAAAGTTTACAAGAAGTTGGTGGGGAGCCGAGAGACAATCTGGGCCCCCACCCCCTTAGCTATAGCAACACTAAGCCTAGTAAAGATATAAGCGGCCACCCGAACCCCAACATCCTGAGATACCGAGAATTTCTGGATCCGCTTGAGCAAGTCAACAGCATCCGAGCCCAGCTCTCCAAGCGAAGAGAAAGAGAAGGGTAGGAAAACATAGCCAGCAGCCGCGCATAAATCTCCATACTTAGCACATTTGCGCTGAGCAGCATCAGCGACAACCCGTCCCGGCACAAAATCGGACATCCCAGTCTGAGTCAAGGGGGAAGACCCTGTCAAATCAACACACACATCACGCCCTCTGTCCCAGGAATAAAGTAGCAAATCCGCAGGACGAAGAGACCCGCCATGCCCGTCAACCAAACGGATATCAACCTCCTTGCCCGTAGAAATACCAGCCCTATACCATATGTCAAATAAAGTGTCACGAACGAGGTTATGCCGATGTTTAACCCCCACAGTACCAGTACAAGAAAGCGCGTGGTCCCCAAAAATATCATCAGCAAAAACCCGAGAGCAGGCAGAACAAGGCCTAGATACCCTGAATAACGGAATACCCAGTCGATACCCAAGCACACTACGGTAAGTCCTACCGTTCATAGTCTGACCCAACCCAGAGATAGGGACCGCACGCAATCAATCAGAGGAGTGGGTACCCTGCTGAGACTTCCATAACGCAAACTGGCGCGGTGTCAAAGAGAAAACAGATTCCGCAGTAGCAGGAATCTTCGCAAAATATATATCTGCCAGTTTCTTCATAAGTTTAGGGGCAGCGATTTCACTAGGATCACATAAAAAGGCAGAACCTGTAGTCTCAGAGAACACCCGCAAGGCAGCATCGAATGTAGGACCAGCATCCACAATACCAGAAGGCCGTTGAAACTTAGCCTGCAAATCAACAGACTGCAAACGAGACGCCAAAAAAGCATAGTGCAAAACATCCCCGGCAGCATAAACACCGTGCCCACCAAGATGAAAAGGGAAAGTGGCAAGGCGCCACTGCCAATCCCCAAAACCAGGCCCAGACGCGGTAACAATACGTTCCAAGCTAGAACGCAGCGCTGCATCAAAACGAAGATGGACAGACCCAAATCTCCCCGGGGAACAAGTACGGAGGGTAAAGTAGAGCTTAGAAATACCAGTACAAGCTCGAAGCAGAAGCAACTCACATTGCGGGTCCTCAATCCTAGCAACCAAATCAATAAGCTCGATGGTCTTAGTCACTCTCTTCGCCACAAGCTCACTGCCAAAACTAGGGCAAGTACTGACATGCCCACCCAACACAGAGACACCACGTAAAGGCCGAGCAATAGAAGGAGGGAAAACACCAGGAAGACGACTCCGAGGATCCTCAGTAGGCCAATAAACCTCAGTATTAGCGACATTAAGATGAAGACCAAACTGAGGACCATCTGCCAAAATCAAATACAAAACCTTTCCCACCTCCAAAGTATCCCAACAATGGTGCTATCATCCAAGTACCAAGCTTGCAAACTCAAATCAAAAGAATCCCGTATCTTGCACACCAAGGGATGCAAAACCAAAGCGAAAAGCAAGGGTCCCAAAGGATCACTCTGCTGGACTCCCTCACAAGACCACAAACAATGTTCCCCATAATAAAGGCGAGCAGGGCTAGAGTAACAGAACTCCACCCAACAGGAAAGAATCGGGCAACGACGGCGAACTTCCAGAAGCATGGTTACACGATCAACAAGGTTGAAAGCATTCTGGAAATCAACCAGCAACATAGAAAACCCCACATCACCACCACGAGCCTCAATGAACCGATTCAAGGCATGCAAGACAGCCTCTCCTCCACCGGACACCCCAACCCCAAACTGAAGACCAGCAAAATAAGAACATAAAGAAGGACCAACCAAACAAGCACCTACCTTAGAAACAAGACGTCTCCAGACGGTGCCAACAGCAATAGGACGGACACCACCACCAGGTTTAACAAGCGGCGTGAGCGGAGCGCTGGCAATGTACTCACCAAGAGCTTGCGGACATCTGCCCTCAAGAAAAAGATTGACCACCCTAGTAATAGAAGCGATCAGATCATCAGAGATAGCCACAGCAGCGCCACTCAAGCAGTCCATGAGGTGTTGGGCACGAAACCCATCCCTCCCACAAGAAGTGCCACGTGGGAAATTACGAATCATATCCAAAATGACAGCCGAAGAGGCAACAAGAGAATGATGATCCACAGGCAAAGGAGGCAAGGAAGGAGATGGGGCGGCCGGGTGCTTCTCTCGCAAAGCACCAAGAGTGGCATCAGAGTAGGGGGCTACGCCAGAGGAAGAAAGCACCCTAACAGCAGCAGAATAGTGACCATCACCAATCTTCCGTCGACATTGGCGGAGGTTAATCTCACTCAAATCCAGATCCTCTTCCACATGAAACGAAGAAGGAACCTCAGCCAAACACTCCTGCAAAAGCTGCAAACCCCCTCCAGGCACCCCCCAAGCAAGTATAGCCCTGGTAATACTCTCCTCCTGGCGCTGTCGCCTAACAGTAGTCCTACACTCAAGATTACTCCGAGGAGCGAAGGTCTTAAGCAGACAAAGAGGCAACACAAGCATACGAACCCAGCAGGAGAGGTCACCAGGAGAGTCAGCCACACCATCCAAGACCCCCTTCAAAACCCGAGCAAACCCAAGACGACACTTAGGAGGAATAGATTTCACGGTGTGAAGACCCAAAGATAATAAACGATCAAGCGAAGATATAGACCACTGAGCAGACCCAACCCCCTCATCAGAAGAAATAACCGAAGGAGACGGAGCAAGAGGTCTTGGGATACCATGAATAATAAAGCTAACGACACCATCACCGCAATCCGATGGCGCAACAATATCACCCCGGCTATGTCGACACCTAGAGCGAAAGGTATGGGTTTTAAAGCACTCCCCACACAACCAAAGTCCCATCCGCTTCAAGGTAATCTCGGTATTAGAGAAAACAGTCAGACTATTAGTAAGAGTTTGACACGTAAGACCCAAAGCACCATCAATACAATGTCGATCCTGAAAATGCTTTTGCCAAGCGGCCTTAGTAAGGCCCTTACCATTACCATTCGGACAACCATGAATACTCGAAAAAGGACACGGAAAACGAACCAAAACAGGCATGACGAAAGAGGATCCAATCAAGCAAAGCAAAACAAAGACCAATCACATGCCTGCATGAAAATGCATGGAAAGCACAAAAGAAAAAAAAAAAAAAAAACCCTAATCTACAAACACAACAAACGTCACCACGGACGGCTGATCAGCCGCAAACACCATAGGCTGATCAACAGGTGGCCGACACACACAAGCAAGGACGACACACCTGTAGACAGGCCGAAAACAGGTGGTGGGACGAAACACCAGCAGGAAAAGCCACCACGGCACCGAACCCTAAACCGAAAACCCGTAAACAGCCATAGGAGACTAACTGCCGGTGACTGTCGACTGAAGACGGCACAATAGGCGACGCCCAGTTTCCAGACGACCCCCAGATGACCCACACCACCGGCCCGCAGCCTCCAGCCGCCTGCCACGAAACTAAAGGGTATTATTATTATTATTATTATTATTATTTTTTTTTTTTTTTTTTTTATAAAGATGCGCGCAGCTTTCAATAGAATAAAATAAAATTATTATTATTATTTTTATTATTTTTAATTAATTAATTAAGTTTTTAAATAATACTCCCTCCATCTCATAATTATCCCTCATTATTACCTTGACCATAAATAAGTGTTAAAATATAAAAACTAAGACGTTATAACAAAAAAACATTTACATTCATCATAAAAAAAAATATTTTGGAAAAATATTTTTTAAATAAAAAAAAATTGAATATAAATGAAGAGAAATTGAGTCAAAGTGTCGTCTCGAAAACTATGCAATATAAACTACAAAAATTATTATGAAATGGGGGAAATATTCTATTAATAGCAATTACTATCAATATTAACAATATTAACAATATTATTATTATTATTATTATTATTATTTATTATTATTATTATAATTATAATTATAATTATAATTACTATTATTATTATAGTAGTAATAATAATAATATAATAGTAATAAAAATAAAAATAATAAAAATATAATAATAATAATAATTATTATTTTTATTTTATTTTAATTTATAAAAAAAGCAAATTTTATTAAGCTCAAAGCAGAATGTAGTACAAGAAATTAGTGGTCAATCGAGAAACTATCAGGGGAACCATTCCTACTACTACTAGTACTATTGCAATTATTATTAAACTATTATTATTAGCACTAATTATTATTGTTATTATAATGAATGATATGATTATCAAAATCAATCATAGTAATATTAATATTACTATTACTATTTACTAATATTATTATTAAGACTAATTATAACAACTAATAATATTTATCATTATCATTGCCATTATTATTATGATTATTATAATAATAATAATAATAATCATCATAATCATAATAATTATTATTGTTGTTGTTATTATTGTTATTATTTTATTATTAGTTTTTCAGTTCAGTTCAGCTCAAATAAGCTTATTTCAGTTCAGCTTTATTATTCAGTTCAGTGCAGTCCAGCTCCATTCAGTTCAGTTCAGTTCAGCTTCATTCAGTTCAACTCAGTTCAGTTCAGTTCAGTTCAGATTTATTAAGTTCAGCTCTATTAAGTTCAGTTCAGTTCAGTAAAAAGTCAGAAAGAACATGGCCTAAGAATTCTGTTAAATGGGGGATCTTTCTCTTAGAGTTTTTTTCCTAAAGTGGGGAACTCGACATCGAACTTTGGATCCGATGGCCCTATACCGCCGTCCAGGATGGTCTCCGGGGTGAGACCAGCAGCAATGGTTGACATGAAAATTAAGGAATGGCGGATTCTCTTACTCTCTATAAGGATTCAAGTTGACAAAAGTTTGGACATCCCTACTAATACTATGATATTCGGATATATTGTAAACATTAAAGTCACTCTTAATAGTTATAGAGGATATAAAATGAGAAAATTGCACCATATTTATGAAAATTTAGAATTTTAGTATCATTAATGAATAAAAGCATAATAGAGGGTTATTTGTTGGGAAGTGTTAATGTCACTCGGAAATCGCTTGTGCCACTCAATTATGTGAGTGAATGATTAAATTAATATAAATACATTCTCTCATAAATCGCTTGTGCCCTACCTAAATAAATGTTTTTCAAAACATACAAATTATGGACCAATAAAAAAGCTAAAAAGAACTTAACTTTTATGCTGAGAAGATTTGAGTATTGTACCTCAACAAATACGGACAACGGGTCCCACAAAGTATTGTACCTCGACGAGGCAAAATAATGGCCTGGGCAATGTAGTTATTTCCCTCCGATGTGCATGAGATTCAGTATTTAGACAGGTTTTCCATTTCGATCATTCTTTATCATTTCCGGTACTCGATTCTCATTTATTTATTTATTTTTTTATATTAAGAAGGATTTTTACGAGTACTTTAATCTCTCAATAGTACTATAGCCACTCGTCATCTTTTAAGTAAAATTCTTTAATCTCTGTACCAAAAGTAAAAGTAAGCAAATAGCTGGGACAAAGGAAGTATTTACTTACTTAAAATCATACTGTATTCACTTTAAAAAAAGCAAAATAAATGGCAATAAGTCTTGCTGAAGACGGTCACATTTCGTCTTTAGCTGAAGACGAATTAAATGTGAGCAGGTTAACGACAAATGTAACAAACACTATTTCCTAAGCTATAACAGGTTGTTTATCACATGGTTACATTTTGTCGTTAAAGTTGTTAGAAAATGCCCGTCTTGAGCTGAAGACGGAATTGGTCCATATATCTTCCATGAGAATATATTTGAGTAAATGAGTAATGAAATTGGATTATGCATGTAGAAAGCAGTATGTCTCCCTTGTGACGGGTCGGACCTTGCGACGGGTTTTTCCTCTAACAAAATGGGTAGAGGGAACATGTGGGGCACCCCCATGTGCTTCCCCTTTTCCCTTAAATGGGTCATTTGTGAGGGGAAGTGGTACCCGTCGCAAGCTTGTGACGGATACTGCCCGTCACAAACAAGAATTTGTGTGTAGAAAGAGTGATTTGACGAGTCGAGGGTGGTAAAGTGGGTTATTTTGTATGGTGTAAGTAGTAAGTAGGGAATTAAAGATTTTGATATATATGAGTATATGAGTAATGAAGTAGGCAATAGAATTGAAATCCTTGAAATAATGATGTCGACACTTATAAGAATCAATGACTAGAATCAAAGTCCCTTTGTGTGAACCGGTTGTTCTCCCTTCCTTTTTCTGCCTTCTCATCGACCATCCAATGTTGCCATATGAATGTCATTCCTTCTTCTCCACTCTCTCTCTCTCTCAACTCTCATCTTTTCCTATTTAAACTTCCTTCATTTACTCCCTAAACTCCTACACCCACTTTTCTTCTTTCTATATATTCAAAATGTCAAATTCCCTGCTGTATCCTACTCTTTTTCTTCTGCTACTCATTATACCATATATGGTTGCAGGAGACTGCACGTGCGACTCAGCTGACTTAACCCCTGATAACAAAACCCTCACACTCAAATACAAGCTGGGCGCCCTCTGCGCCATCCTCGGCTCCGGTGGCGTGGGAGTGGCGTTACCATTGTTAGGTAAACGGGCCTCCTTTTTGCATCCCGAAAATGATATATTCTTCATGATCAAGGCGTTTGCGGCCGGGGTGATCCTTGCCACGGGGTTCATCCACATACTTCCAGACGCTTTCTCCAGCCTGACGTCTCCGTGTCTTCCGGACTCCCCGTGGAGGGAATTCCCGTTTGCGGGGCTAGTGGCCATGGCGGCCTCGATAGGAAGCCTGATGGTTGATTCGTTGGCGACAGGGCATTTTAAGAAGGTGCACTTTGGGAATAAAGATGCCAAGGTTGTTGATTTGGAGAGAAGTGGTGAACATGCTGGTCATGTTCACGTCCATACTCATGCTACTCATGGACATGCTCATGGCCATGGTGGTTCTTTGTTGCCCAATGATCAAACTATTCTTCATCTTATTCGACATCGTGTTACCGCTCAGGTGATTGTTTTCATTTTTGGACAAACTGATCGATATGTGTTTTGCTTTTGGATTTATTTGTCACATTCTATTCAATGACATTTGTTCAGAATAAAGTGTAAATAGACTTTACAAAACATTCAGATGACTCCTCAATATGAAATATCCACTACTTTCTTTGTGTCATTGTGGCGGTTAATAGTTTACACTCACTTTATTTTGTGAGTGGAAAAATAAAGTAAGCGCAGACTATTGACTGAGACAGAGGGAACACTTACTTTGTGTGACGTAATAAAAAGACGTCATAATCAAGTACAACAATAAGTAAGAATCTTTAAAGTGGGTTTTAACTATAGCTAAAGTATTCATTTCGGATCAAACATTAACAAGTTTGTAAGGTCTTTGCGTCTTTGATAATGAAATGTTGTACCAAGTATTTTCTAACTGACTTCAAAATTTTATCAGTTCAAAAAGTAGAATAATAATGTCACATTCTTAAGCGAAAATAATTGATAGTTACCCACATCTAGAATATAATTTAGCCGCCATTAATCGAAGAACACATCTTAGGTTGAGTCCAATAATAATTGGTTTTAAAAACAAATTAATGTAAAAACTAAAAAAGCCATTAATTTTAAGATCAATTTGTTTCTTGTTCTAGGCTTTGCAAGATAATAAATAAAAATGATTTTGTAATCCGTGTGTTTGAATGGTGGTGGTTTTGTATGTTCAGGTGTTAGAGTTGGGAATTTTGGTACATTCAGTAATAATAGGAATATCAGTGGGAACATCTCAAAGGCTAGACATCATAAAACCACTAATGGCAGCATTAAGCTTCCACCAATTCTTCGAAGGCATGGGATTAGGCGGATGCATATCTCAGGCGGAGTTCAAGTCACGCGCCATGGCAACAATGGCCCTATTTTTCTCACTCACTACTCCAGTCGGGATTGCTATTGGTATAGCCATTTCGGGTGTATACGATGAAAACAGTCCTAGAGCTTTGATCATCCAAGGGATGTTTGATTCGGCTGCGGCAGGAATACTCATTTACATGGCCTTGGTTGATTTATTAGCTGCAGACTTTATGCATCCCAGAATGCAAAACAATACCAGAATTCAGTTGGGATCACACATCTCTTTGCTTCTTGGGGCTGCTTGTATGTCTGT
Source organism: Heliosperma pusillum (assembly GCA_022085475.1). NCBI lineage: Eukaryota > Viridiplantae > Streptophyta > Magnoliopsida > Caryophyllales > Caryophyllaceae > Heliosperma > Heliosperma pusillum. Next base: position 46,407 of record JAIUZE010004001.1, read on the forward strand.
TTTAGCAAAGTGGGCCTGACGGCCTATGTGGGACTTAAACCTTACCATTTTGTAGTTCCTTGAGTTCACTTCATGGCAAATATTGTCATCACTGTATATAACTATATATGTCATCTCATACCAGTATTTTCTAACTGAGTCATGCTAGATTGGTATGTTATAGGTAACAACTTGACATCAACCCAACAATCATTTGTTTAACTTTAATTAAAATACTACTCATCCTCACAATAAATATTAAAGGTAAGCAAATGATGAACACGTAAAGAATAATTTTTTAGGGTGAGCATTGGACCAGACAGGATCAAACCGGACGAAAGATCGAAAAATAAATAAATAAGGTGGACCAAAGCCGGACATAAAACTTTCGGTCTTGGACCAAACCCAAAATATTCTGTGTCGAGTCCAGTCTTACACTCGAAATAGACTTGGACTGTTTTTTTTTTCACTATTTCGTATGTAGCTGATAAAAAAACTGCGTCGATAGTTAAATAGTATTAGCTCTATCAAATTACTAATTTATAACCTAAAAATGCTCTAAACTAGGCGCAAAATAAGTAGTAAAATGGAAGTGTGGGTCAAATCCAAGAGAAGAACTAATTAGGCTAAAAAATGTATAAAATATGCTAATTAATAAATGAGACTCTCATCATGACCCAAAATTAAGATAAACTAACTTACTTAATATTCACAAATAATCAGTAAGTTGATTATACATCTGATGTACTATCACACATATTGTAGTTTTTGAGATTTACAATAAAGTTTTTGAATTTAATATTATTAAAAATATAAAGTTTTTGAGTTTATTAATTTGAACATTAAGATCAAAAAAATTATAATAAATCTCAAAAAACATCATATATAAGATTTAAAATGTAATTATGAACTTTAAAAAGCTTGAAAAACATAAACAAAAACTCAAATTCATACTATTCTGAGGTAGTACATCCGATGTATAATCCCTTTTCCCACAAATAATGGTTAGTTGCAAGAATTTTTTTGGTCAAATACTAGCTTTTATTTAGGGAGTTGTGTGAACAATTGCATTTTATTTTTTTAGCTTTTAACTACATTTTTTTATTAGATAAAATAATAACTAGAGCAACATTAGATTAAATATCGTACGTTCACTAGAACAACTGTGACAGCCCGAAATTTTCGCGACTAAATTAATAAACTAAATACAGAAAACTCACAGCTGTCACTCCACACTTGGCTGACAACACCAAGTGCAAGGTAAATACCGCGACAACAGTTAAATACAAAATATAATTTTGAAATAACCATTAAATAAAACGTTACAGCGGAAGTCTTAAGTTTTACAAAACTCAAAACAACATTAAAATATTCTAAACCATTAAATCCAAACAAAGTAAAATAACAAGTATTAAAAAGTGGAATGAGGTTGTTGCTCAAAATCCTTCCACGCTCAAACTACTCCCTGGATCCGATATGCCCCGATGCAACATTTCATTTGCACCTATCAGCTGTACCCAAAAACATACTATATAGGTACAGGTTCCAGAGGGGGAACGACCCAAAACAGAAAGGACGTCAGCATTAAGCTGAGTAAGGGACTACTTATAAAGATGACGAAATAATAATTTACAAAACAAATAGCATAATAAAATAACATCTTAAACCAGAAATAAGTAGAGTAAATTTCCAAACCTCGAGCAAGGTAACATAAATAACCAGAGCTAAAACCAACAAATCCACATTTTAATAATTTGTGTGCCAAGGTCCTACCCTTGACACGGTCTAGAGGTATCACATGTGCTTAGTTAGACTCATATTAGTGCGCACCTCTCACATTTGGACAGTCGGTAGGATGAGGCTGCCAAAGGATAAAGTCTAACTCCCTAGCGAGTGGGGGCCGGTCAATCCCCACCCAATGAAGCTCTGGGCAAGAGCTCAATTTTCGGGACGTAACCCCAGGGACGTCTCAGACGCACCTTAAAAACCCTCTAGACCAGTAGAACTCCCAGAGTCTGCCAAAATTTCAAGAAATAATTTGCGCCAAAGATAATTCAAACGTGTGACCCCGGGTCACATATAAAACAAAATCACAAGTACAATTGAAATAACTCGTTAAAGAAATAGTATAGAAAACATCTTCAACTGCCGAACCGAACATGCTCTTATTTAATTTTAAAAGGGTAAAAGTCCTTACCTCTTGAGATGACCAATCCAAGCTAAGCTTAGTCCAAAAATTCTTTTACTGCAAAACCACAAGCTACAAATATACAAATTATCCGATTATTATATTATTCTATGTTAAAACGAGCCCAACTTGTTGTACAAACCCGCAACTATAGTAATTTTACCTTTTTTTTAAAAAAAAATTCCTTAAAAAAACGTTCCAAATAAGGGAGGTAAACTCTAATTTATTCGTGGCTGGCGAAGGGTAAGAAAATTTTTTAACTTAAGCACAGTACTAGAGAAAACTCACGACATCATGATACTTATTTCAATACAAAGGCCACAATCTACACACACATGGAATCACGATTTAACGCTTTAACATATCCATGATCATATGCATTACACTACAGCCCATTTCGTTGTACTTAATAGACCAACAACCACTTCATAACTTGCATGAATACCAAATTACGTAAGCCTTGGTCCGCAGCTAATAAGCTTGTCAACCACTATCTCATTCTTTTATATATCTAATGAACTTATCAACTACTATTTCCTTCTTTAATACTCCGTATAAGAACTCATCATCTAGAGTAATCCTTAACTAGACTCATCTCCGATCTCACCGTCACCTAAACACACACTCGGACAACGAAAATGGACTAGCTCTTAGTCACGCTACCGGGATCAAGTCAGCCCAAATACCTATACGATATACCGGAAGCCATGGACTAAAATTCCTAAAACAGGGCAACCACGACCACCACGAATGATACCCAAATACACCATTTACAACCCGTACTCTGCTTTTCAACGTCAACATAACGCATAGAAAAAGTTTCATAACTTAGCTCTCCCTATAGCATACGCACGACATCGAGAAAAGACCGTTGTATCGGTGCAAATAAGAGCATCATGATCTACTTTGTCCAGCCACCGATACAGCCCTCCAACGGTTCAGACACATAACAATAATGTTCTCAAATTATTCCCGAGTGACATCCTAACGACCCACTATGAATGGACTACTAAAATGATGCAAAAAATATGAGAAAATAACTATAAGAGTCAAAAGTAAATGACGATACCTTGGTCCTATGCTGTTGCTTGACAAAACTAAGAGTAAAATAGCGATCTTAGAGAAATCTCACTACAGGAAATCTTGAAACAGGCGACCGTTATAAGGCGACAGAGTTCAGTAGTCGCCAATTTGGCGACTGATTAAGTAATTTGGCGACTGAATGTAGTCGCTAATTTAGCGACTGAAGGAATTCCAAAAATTTTCACTAAAAATCTCGGGCGACTACCATCTGTCGCCAATTTGGCGACTGAAACTGAAATTGGCGACTGATTTTAGTCGCCAAATTGGCGACTGCCAAATCCGTCGCCAAATCAGTCGCCAAATCTCTTTAATTGATCCAAAATCCGCGACTTTCCCTTCTTCCTTATCTAAACCAAATCTGAAAAGAAAAAAAACAAACCTACGGCGATTCAACCCCTACTCCGACACCAAGCTCCGACACCACGCTCCGACACCAAGCTCCGACACCACACTCCGACCACATATCCGTCAACCACCTCATATTATTTTAATTTGTGAAGGTATATTTATAGTTTTAATTTCAATTTCTTAAATTAATGTTAAGTTTATATGTTTAATTTATGATTTTCATTAGTTTTTTGATGATTTGATAGATTTATTGTAAAGATTTGTGAAGTTTATTAGGTTTTTAGATGTTAATTACTTAGGGTTTGGTGAAGTTTGAATTAGTGTTAATAATTGTGGTTAGTATTGGAGTTTGATTAGTGGTAGTGTTGTTGATATTATTAGTATTGTTAGTATTAATTTTGTTGGTATTGTTAATTTTGATTTGGGTTAGTGTTGTTAGTAATGGGGATTTGATAATTTTCATGATTTGTGTTAGTGTTGGTAGTATAGGGGTTTTGGTTAGTGTTTTTTGATTAGTTTTAGTATGTTAATAATATTAGTGTTATTAGTATTATTTTGTTAGTATGGATGATTTTGATTTGTGTTAGTATACTAGTCTTAAGGTTTTGATAAATATGATTGTTTGTGTTAGTGTTGTTAATATTTGGGGTTTTGATTAGTGTTAGTATTTTTTGTACTTGTTGTCTTGGTTAATGTTTAGATTAAAATGAAGAGATTGGAGCGTACATGGATGTACGAAGATAGACTTGATAAGAAAAGACGTCCTACCGCTAGATTTATAAAGGGGGTTGCCGAGTTTATTGAATTTGCTAGACAACAAGACGAGTATGATTTAGTAGCACTGAAACTTAGGTGTCCTTGTATTAAATGCAAAAACATGAAATATCTACATGACATTGAGGTTCAAGAACATCTTTATACAAACGGGTTTTGTCCAAACTACTACAATTGAATTTCTCATGGAGAATCATTTTTTTCACTTCCCGAACAATCTCAAATCCCACAAAATGAGAACCCATATAGAGATATGGTAGTTGATGCATTTGAGTCTAATATTTTCAATAATGATCATATACCAATGAGTGAAGAAGAACCACACCCACAAGCAAAAGCCGTTTTTGATATGTTAAAGGCGAGTGAAAAACCATTATATGAAGGGAGCAAAATGTCATTGTTAGAAGCCGCCTCTAGGATAGTAACTTTGAAATGTGAGTACAATTTGCCATTTACTTGTGTTGATGGCATTGCTTCTTTGTTTGAGGATGTTATCCTCGGTAATACTGTCATGACCCGATCATTCTACAATACCAAAAAAGTAGTGAAAGGTCTACAACTTCCGCATTACAAGATTGATGCATGTCCCGATGGATGTATGCTCTTTTGGAAGGATGATGCTTTGCTTGACAAGTGTAGTAAATGTGAAAAGGCTAGATATAAGACAATTGAGGGAAGTATTGTCTTGAAGGGTAAAAAGGGAAAGAATGCAAAAAAGAGAGGTGAAAAGAGTAAGAAATCAATACCCGAAAATCCCGTAACTTACTTTCCTCTAGCTCCTAGACTTCAAAGAATGTTTGCTACCAAAAACATTGCCGAGCAAATGAGATGGCACAAGGAAAATCCTCGTACTCCGGGAAAGATGTGTCATCCAAGTGATGGAGAGGAATGGAAGCGGTTTGATATGCTTTACCCCGACTTTGCTGAGGAACCCCGTAATGTGCGACTTGGCCTTTGTACGGATGGTTTTGCTCCATTTGGCCAGTTTGGTAAAGTACTCTTCTTGGCCCGTAATGGTCACTCCATACAACTTAGTGTTGGGTATCGATAGATGGTGACGACGAAGTAAGACGGTGCTTGTAACTTAGTGTTGGGTGGTTTTCCTTTCTTGTTAAGTTTTGAGGGTAAATGAGATTTTATACCCAACTTAAGTCGGTTAAGATTTTTCTACGATTTTTTTTTAAATATTCCTCATATATTTATTATTATTATTATTATTATTATTATTATTATTATTATTATTATTATTATTATTATTATTATTATTATTATTATTATTATTATAATAATTCTTAATGGTCTTATTGAAAATAAAATAATTAAAGAACTTTCAAAAAATCTACTATATACTAATCCACAAACATTTAAAGCCTTTCTATTGGCTGCAGGAATTCAGGAATAGTGGGCCCCACATCAAAACTAAAACATTAATTACCCTCTCTCCTCTTCTGATTTATTTAGACTATGTTTACATATTTACAAACTCTGTTTAGATATTTTATTTTCATACACAATTCCATAATTTTTTTCATATTCCATGAGTCCAAAAAAATTATAAACTAATAATTTCATACAATTGTAACGGATTATAAAATTAATTGATATTTTATGCATTTTTTCTTTTATATTTTATGTCATTGAAAGTATAAGAAACATATACATAAATTATTTTAGAGGATTTTTCTCTAAAAAAAATATTTATAATAGATATATTTTAAACATACATAAAAGAATGATTAGTAAAAAAAATAAAGTAAAAATTGAATAGGGAAATTGATCTGCAAGTGAATGATGTCCGACTCAATGCGAGCGAACGAGGAAGGTGATTGACGGATGAACAAGATGTGATGGAAGGGATTAGAATTCTAATTTTGGTAGAAATAATAAATAGAGTAAATGATAGCATTTTGATTTCTGTAGATAGTAGATGGTTTTCTACTGCACAATATTTGTTTAGGGTTCAATCTAATGTGTAGCTATTTATTGAGGAGTTTTAATATAAAGTAGAGGATTGGGCTTTGACCTAATAAATCAAATATTATGGGTTAAAACAGATGTAGAGAAATAAGAATATTGGCCACTTTGAATGGTTTGAGTTTGGACCATGTGAATTTTGAGCTTCAAATGAATCATGAATTATCTTGAAATATTCGCTCAATCTTTTAATTTTTTCTCATTTTCATTTTGTGGGTCAAAATTAAAAAAACTATAACCATCAATAACTCAAAAAGTTGTTACGAAATAAAATTAACATATTTCCATTTCAACCAAAAAAGCATTCTCAACGAAGAAATGTTATATATATATATATATATATATGTTGATTACAAAATCGTTATGAAATAAATAGCTAAAAAATAAAATTAAAATCATTATAAACAGATTCCTAATACGTAACAGATCCGGTTGGGAAAAATATGAAGTTTGAACAATGTAAATAAATGTTTATAAATGCATGCCGCTAAAAAAACAAACAAATAAATGAAACCAAACAATGTATGATAATTGAATCAGAGTTTCAATTAAATACCAAACAGTTGTATGATTACTGATTAGTAATTTAAATCATAATGTCAACGACTATCCAATTTTTGAATTACTTATATTGGCACGACAATGAACATTTATTCACGGTCATTGATATATTTATGTAGTTAATGATAGTGTCTATCATTACATACGACCCGTGCATTATTTGCACGGGTTTAAAACTAGTATAAGGGGCATTACAACAACATTAGATAATAACTACATCATCCGTATTAGATAATAACTAGAGCAACATTAGATCAAATATAAGAATTAAGCAAAGTTTGCATTGATAAGAGACAACACTTATAGTCAAGGGTAGATGATAAGTCTCTTTTTGATCGCGTTTTATACCTTTCCGATTGCATTTTAGGTATAAAATATACTAATTATATCTGTTTTCATTCGTATTTTAACTGTATCTCAATATTTTGTATTAGACACTCCTAAGTTCATTGGGTTCATTGGTTTTAGGACGTCTCACAAATCTTTGTGGTAGCTCCCTACAACTCATACCCGGGTTCATTTTATTAGACACTCCTAAGTTCATTGGGTTTATTGGTTTTAGGTTCCAAAATCGTCGCTCTGATGCTACCATCTCGGTTCCCCGATGTAGTACATATCAAAACAACCATAAAAGAACAATACTTTATTAAATCAATAGTTTAACTCAAGGTTACTTTAAAACAAATCCAAACGGCATACCGTGCTAAACCATAATCCAACTGATAAAGTAAAGATACTCCATAAGCTGATCAATGTACAAGACAACAAAGTAATCATCAAAGTAACAGAAACCGGAGGCCTACCGCAGCGGTCACCTCATCAGCATCAGGCTACCACCCTGACCTGCAAACCACATATTGATTCCAAATCGCAGCACTGGGCCTCGAAATTCCATCTCACCGCAGTGAGATTCCCGGAACATTAGTGTGCACATACCCTAGCAGCGAGAGAGCTACGAGAGGTGAACTCGGGGTGTGATCCGACTCCCAGCGACTACCAAAATAGTAACCAAGTAACACAACTCCAAACTCCAACCCGAACACCATCATCATCACAATAGTAACCATCATCATCATCACAATAGTAACCAATATCATCATCAACAAGTAACACATCTCATGACAAAGATTAACATATAATATTGAGTAGGAAATCCCACCTTTTTGCAAATCCGCAGCAAATCACAATCAGCAATCACTAGAAATCTTTCTCTACGAAATCTCCCCCTAAACACGCAATTAACATCATCAATACTAACCTTTCTTCCCTTTTCCCCCCAATTGAATTAGGGTTTTAATGCATAGTAAATAACAATAATCATATAACTGAATTACATACCGAGTGAAATCAACAAACAAGAAGTAATCTAATCCGGCTTGGAATGATTAAGGATGCTTGAGAGGTTTTGAGAGATTTTAGAATATTAGGGTATGATTATGAAACGTAAACTTATGAAATTATGTTTTAAAACCTCTTAATAATGCTTTATAAGTGTAAATTTAATATATTTTAGGCAATTTTCGATATAAGTTTTAATTCATGTAAAAAAAAAATTTACACTTTTATATGTAAATCACTGCTTTATGAGTGTAACTTTAACGGTTTACGAGTGCAACTGTAAATTGGTTATGCTTAACAAGTGTAACTATATATAGTCTTTTTTAGACCATTTTTAATATAAAAATTTGAATTTATGTAATAATGTGATTTTGACCCTTTTATATGTCAATCCACTACTTTTATGAGTGTAACTTTAATGGTCTATGTGTTTGTTGTTTTAATGCTTAAGAAGTGTAACTTTAATCATTTTTAAGCCATTTTCATTATAAAAATTTGAATTTATGTAATAATATAATTTTTTCACTTTTATTTTAAATTTACAGCTTTATGACTGTAACTCTTATGTTTTAAAAGCGTAACTGTAATGTTTAGCAAGTGTAACTTTAATCATTCAAAGTCATTTTTTTAATAAAAAAATTATATAACTTGAATATACGATGTATATGATTTTAATAAACGATACGACGACAACCCCAACAACCTCTACCACCACCCACCCACCCACCCCATCATCAACCACCTAACCCACAACCAACAACCAGCCACCCCACCCCACCAGCCACTAACACCGTCCCCCGGCTCTCGTCTTCAGATCACCCACCACCACCACCACCCAGTGGCGTATCTAGGATTTGAACATAGGGGGTGCAAATTAACAATGATTTCGGCAACGGGAAGAAAAATTTAAACATACAAAAAAAAATGTGAGACTAAACTACAAAAATAAATTAAAATATTCAAAAATTCGAGTAAATATAAAAACAAAAATTAAAATCGTGAGTATATAATTATTTACCGTAAAAGACATCCCGTCGTAAAATCCAAAAAATTGGAGCTCAATATATACATAATACTTTTGTTTATGTTAAATAAATAGTATTTGAATATAATAAAAATTGAACATGAAAATGTAGGATAATTAAAGTATAAAACTATGCATTAAATGACATTAAATGACACATTTATTACTAGATGAAATAAATATGGAAAAAGCTCACTTATAAGATTTGAACCCGTGACCACTAAGATAAAAACTAAGTTACTAACCACTGCACCCCTAATGGTTTTTTGATTTTCAATAAAACTAAAATGTAAATATTTCAAATTAGGGGGTGCAGGCGCACCCACTGCACCCCTTGGATACGCCCCTGCCACCACCAACAATGACTCACTCACGACCACATACCGCCACCCACCACCAACCTACCGACGAAACAACAACAATGAGTCGGTAGTGCGGGTGGTTAGATGACGGTGGTGAGGAGACGGTGGGATGGGTGGTGAGATGACAATGACGCGAGTTGCTTTTAGTTGAGTTGTTGTGGTTTGCGCGACAGATTAGGACTGAGAAAGAGGATCGATGGTGATGTATGAATATTATAATGTAGGAGTCAAGGGAGCTTGATCTTGTTTGTATTTAAGTTAGACAGTAGTGAGTGTTTGGAGTCAATCAAATTAAGCGTATTAGGGTCATTAAATAGTTTGTTCACATAACGAGTCGGGAATTAAAAACATAATGATCGGAAATGTAATACGGTGATAGATGGGATATATATGTTGTAATGTAAGTGGTAACGTGTAATAAACAAAATAAATGGCGGTATTTGTAAAATACGGGAAATACTAGGTGGTAACTTGTAATTTTCACCATATATTACTTCATGTGTCCCATTCATTTGTTTAAAGGCAAAGAAATGAATAGGGGAAGGAAGTAATTCTTTTTAACAGTTCGAATTTTTATGATTAATATTGACATTTTACATATGTTAGTTATCAATAAAAAATATTTGGTTATTGAAATATAAATAGTTTTTTTTTATTAGGAAAGGAAATAAGATCAATCGAAATCAACCCATAACTTCCTCGCAAATGAAAGCGGTATTTGAAAGTCAAAATATTCAGATTACCCAAAGAAAATAAAAAATAAGGGAAACAAGATGCACAAATTAAAACTCTTAAAAGAATGTCTTGTGAAATATTGATATCCCAAAAAAAAAATTCAACAGACGAGTAGGAAAGAAGACAACAAGAAAACCAAAATTTCCATTCAATAGGCTGCAACTTATAAAAAAATTCATAACATATCGTAAATCATCAATAATTGAGATTTAGAGATTCAGATCTAGTTTCCAAACCACCATTAAAACTGGATAAAAACAATCAACAAAATAAATACTCTATACACAATTTCTAATAGAGAATTGCTAAAATCAAATCATAAGATTAAAACTCAATAAATTTTTTTCTATTTAAAATTCCTGTTAACTTTAACCCTTCAAACTAAAGATTTATAACTGAAAGTAACTTCATGTGCTAAAATGGAGAGTATAAACAGTTAAATCTTAAAGAAGGTAAAAAATTGAACATGAAAATTGACTAAGGAAATCGTTTCTAAGAAAAAAGATGAAAAAATAGCTGGGGAAGGAAAAAAACCAAAAGAATACTCATCTTATTTTCTAGGATTTGAGAGACTTTTAGATGACTTTCTTTCTCTCTCTAAAATTTTAGAGAGAAGAAAGAGCTATTGGGCTATTCACAAATTCTCAGTTTAGACAGGTCGACATGTCTGAAAGTTTCAGACGGGTCAAGCCCCGTCACAAGAAAGCAAGTGGGGTAAGTGAGGATTAACCCGTCTTGCTTTCTTGTGAGGGGGCTTAACCCGCCTGAAGCTTTTAGACGGGTCGCCCCGTCTTAAGCAAGACATGTTGTGGGGTATTTATCATTCTTGTACTAAAATGTATTTTAGCTTTTAGGTCTACAAATATTTTTTATTGATCCATGTATATAATTGAATATGGGTTTACTTATACGCGTTAATTTTATCAATCAATTATGTAATCTTTAAAGCTGTGATATTATCATCCCATGTTTGAATTATTCTATATATAGACTTACAAGTGGACCATTTGTGGGTAAAAGAATTGGATTACAAGTGGTCAATAATTCAATTGGAATTGAACTGAAATCTCTACATAAATTAGAAAAATCAGAGGCTATTGTGCCTTGAATCAACACTCACACAAACAAGACACAAAAGGACTCGAAACAAGTAACAATGCCTTGCACTAGACAAGGAGTAACCAATAAACTCAAAGGAACCTGCACAAGGCCAGACAGTACAGAGAGAATGTAACACCCGCAAATGTACCCTATTTTATCTTAAAAATATTTATACGGATATTAGTTAGCGTAATTTTAGATTTAGTTTAGAACTTAGTTTCCCGTGTCTAATTTAGCAATTCCGAGTCCGTATTCGGACTCTACTCGGAATTCCATGTGGGTTACGCCTTAAGCCGCTTTTGGGCTTTTTCCCCATCTTTTTCACACACCCTCCTTATAACCCTAATTCCCTCATTTTTCCACTCATCCTCTTCACTCTTCTTCGTCTCACAAAACAACCAAAACCCTAACCTACATTTTTATTCAACTCAAGCTTCACTCAAGTCATTCATTCCTCACCCGAGTCTCCTTATTTTCATCACAATCTTCCCCTCTTATCCTCCTCTACCTTGTGTGGTAATAAAATTACCGTCTTTCTCCTTTTCAATTTTTCCGTCTTTCTCAAAGGTGAATTATATTCACCTTTTGTTGTCTTTGTTTAGGTGGAGACCTTCAAGACCCCAATAAGGATTATTACCTTATGGAGGAAGACTCATAAACCGATTGAAGACGCTAAAAGGTAACGGTGAAGGGTTACTCAATATCAATACTTGTTTTAAATGCTTTATTTGATGTTACCCAACGTTAAATGACGATTATTATGTATTTCAGGTGGTTTGATGTTAGTAAATGTGTTTGGAATTGGATGAGTATTGATAGAATTCATGTTGTTTGTTGTTGCGGTTGATGTTTTGTGCGTTGTAGGTCCCAGCCGGCCGATCGGCCGCCGGTCAGCCGGTCGGCTGGGAACGCGGCTGACATTTTCGAGAATTTTTGTATTATGTAGTTCCCAGCCGGCCGCCGGTCAGCCGACCGGCTGGGACACCCCCCCTCTTTTTCTCTTTTTCTCAAATGGCATGTAGTCCCAGCCGGGTAGCCGGCGGCCGGTCCCCTTGGCCAGCTGGGACATCGCTGTATTTTAAATGTTGTTTGAAGGTTGCTGTATTGCCAGCCGGGTAGCCGGCGGCCGGTCCCTCTGACCGGCTGGCACCCGCTGTGGTTCTTCCTCCTTTCTTTCCTTATGCTCTTACTTATAATAGTTTGTACGGTTCGTTTATCGTATAAATTTACGTATTAGCATTAATTATTCATGTTTAGAATATATGATATCTCATATGCGTATATCACATGTTTTGTGACGGTTTTTGATATGTTCCCCTTTGAGTCGGTTTTACCTATGTTTTGATTTGAGCACTAATCGTTGAGTGCTATGAACTCTCATTTCCCGGTCATACTTTATAACCGCCAGACTTAAATGTCAGAGCGGTGAAGTGTAACCGTGATGCCGTTGTGCATTTGTTTAGTGGGGATATGACGACGTTGTTAGGAGGTGAACGCAATGCGTTGATCGACCTGACCGTCAAATGTTGTATCCTTCTGAGGTGGTGTCATTGCATGTAGCGTACTAGCTTGACTTTTGACTATAGATCTCTTTCCGCCTCTTTCGTGTGGTTTAGCCGAATTTGGGGTAGTCGACGTCTTTGTATGATCGAGTCTTGGATGTGGAACGTCATACCACATGTCGAATCGGGAAATGTCTTATTCCGAGAGTCTGGCCAGGTTTAGACTAGGACCGTATTATTATCGTCATCCTACTGAGAGGATTAGAGTATTGTGTGTACGAAATGTCTTATCGTACACGATTCCGGGAAACGTCTTATCCCGTGAACATGTTTGTCTAAGTCATGAGTATACGAAACATCTTATCGTATACGGTTCCGGGAAATGTCTTATCCCGTGGGCTTCCATTGACTTTTCTTGCTATTGTACATGATGCTAGTGCGTGCCGTTTACCGTGAGATTATGTTGTTATATTCGTATGCTTGGATGGCTATTTATAAGTTGAATTATATGTGAACTTTGAGTTGGATTCTTGCATGAAATAGATGATTGAATTGGTTTTTATGTCGAGTCTCTATCTTATCAAGTATATGCCACTAACGGTGAGATGTAAGCCCTAGTGAGTATATAGTTGCCTAAGGGTGTCTTCCCCGAGTTTGTCTATAATCGGATGCTTATTGTTTTGTACTTCATGCGCCTATATCTTAATATATTGGACTGCTTATTTATACTTCTCGTAATTCACATGTATATGTATATATATGTATGCTTCTACTTGTTTATTACCGTTTAAGTATGTTATTTGTGATATGGCTGGGAGAACCCGCAATTACTCCCCACTGACTGTGGCATTCATGTTTTCATGAATGAATAGGTTGCTTGGATGGATTTTGCTTGTTTTTGGGTTCGGGTGTGAGCTAGCGGGCGTTGGTCTCGACGATTCACCCATAGACGTTCTTAGCTAGTTTGCTAAACAACTTTGATGTTTGATAACGTTTTGAGAGACTACGTCTCTTTGTAGTATATTATACTTTAGCTTGTAATTATTTGACATTCTGATAAGCATTTAATTGGTTACATTTTTCCTCTTGTTTTTGTCCCCATTTGGTCAGTTTGCAAGGATTTGCGTGCCCTTGATTGCATTTTGCTTCCCGATTTCCCGTGCTATGAATGTTGGTATCATTTTGCAGGAATTTAGGAGGAAACGAAGAAATCGGTGCATAAAGGCCTTGCATGAGCCGGGATTTGGAAATGAGAAGAAAAATGAATGAGAAGAGAGCTATTATGTAGCGCGAGCCGGTCTACCCACCGGCGGCTGGCTACCCGGCTTAGAAGATTTTTGAAGACGAGAAGAAGGAAGGTTCTGATGTGCTCCAGGCCGGTCAGAGGGCCGGCGGCCGGTCGACCGGCCAGGAACACAACTCCGCATTTTCGCCTCCTCTTTTATTTTCTTTCTTAATTTTGAGATACCTATATATACCCTCCCCCTAATTTTTTAAGCAGCTTTTTGATGAACTATTAGCACAAAACCCTAGAAATTTTGTAACCTCTATTACTCATTAATTACTCTCCTAATCGTTCCTTAATTAAGTTTAATTTCTCAATTCAAGTTCGTAGATCTAGTCTTTCTTAGTAGAACTATCATAGTTTTGGGTTTGTATTGAAGATTTTGGGTGAAGACATTCTCCCTGTTCAATAATACAAGCTTTGTTGGTATAAATTTCTCATCTTTTAGTTGATTATGCAATTTATTTCATTTCTAGTTAATTAATTGGCATTTTGATTGTTATAATTATTCATTTCTATAATATGATGTTCATTTCATTATTCCTAGTCTTTAGTTGTTTGATTTCCTATAACATGAGTGAATAGTCTTCCTCTAGGGTCTAGGGGGAGCCTAAGGGAGGATTATGTGGGATAATTAGTTGGGTAATTAGTAGACTTGTGGTAATAATTAGAGTGTCACCCACATACACACTGGGTGTTTGATGAATTGTGTAAACGAAAGTTACCCACTTTATCAAGTATCGTTTGATTATCTCTTAAGCGACGGTGGTAGAGATGATTAGACTAGTGTTTATATGAGTGATTTGAGACAAATGCGATGGCTTTGTTGAAAATTATTAATTGTTGAGACATTAGCAATTAATTCTACTCAAACTTATTACCCGTTTGCTAATAACTTGACTAACCCATTAATTTCCCTAAGGCGAACCCTTTACCTTAGTTTTCCCATTAATCGTTTTTGCCCTTATCATCTTAGCGATTTATTGGATTTAGTAGTTAATAGCTTATCTTCTCACCCAACTCTTATTAGGATAGAATTGGACTCATTCAAACTTGTAGTTGACCCCTCCATCCTTGTGGTTCGACCCCGACTTCCGCTATCGCATTAGTTGGGTTTTATAAATTGTTTTTGCTTGAGCGGTACGCGACAAATCGCTCATCAAATGGCGCCGTTGCTGGGGATGGCGTAAGGAAACTCTTAGTTTGTTTTGTGTCTTAGATTTAGCCAAGTTACTTATTGTTGTTCTTTTTGGTGTTTAGTTGTTTGATTATTTGTAGAGTGCCTTGCATTATTGTCTTTCCCTAGTGTGCCCAAAAACACACTAGGAGTCTAACTTGTTTTTGAGTTGCTTTGAGTGCATGCCTAGGGGTGAAGGGTTGTTCTTGAGCCATCCGGAGCCCGAAAGGTTGTTTAGGACTCTCCGAGCTAATACACTTGCTCGGGTTAGGAATTCAAGAACGGTTAGCCGTCAACAAGCCAATACTTCTACCGCTTCTACATCCACCCCAACAACCGATCACCCACAAAACGACACCATTGAACCCATATTCGAAAATCCCTTCTACAATACACTACAAAACACCCCACCAATTTCACCACTTACAACACCTCAACAACAACAAAATCAACCACAAATGACTACTTTACGTGACCGTAACCGACCCAATCATGATGATACTCAATCTCCAATCAATTTCGGTGTCTTGGCCCCAAATAAATTTGAGATACACCCGGATCAAATGAGTTCGATTGAGCCCACTTGGAGGCCTTCCCGATGAGGATGCTCATGCCCACTTGAGGAAGTTCAAAAGTAGAGTGACAATCATGAAGAGGAATGGTGTGCCCAAGGAAACCCTTTGTCTAATGTTGTTCCCATTTTCTCTCAAAGACCGGGCGGAGAGGTGGTTGAATAACCATGCTCCAAACACTTTTACTACTTGGGATGCCTTAGCTAAGGAGTTTCTAAGCAAGTATTACCCCGCCTCCAAAACGGCAATGCTAATAAATGAGATAACAACCTTCCAACAAGAGGATGAAGAATCCTTGGGAGAGGCATGGGATCGATTCATTGATCTACTTGCCCGTTGCCCTCATCATGGCATAACGGATTGGTATGTCACTCAAACATTCTATCAAACTCTTCTCCCTCAAACCAATGCTATGGTGAATGCTTCCGCGGGGGGAAGTTTCGATCATTTGAATGATCAACAAGGGGCGGCATTGATTAAAAAAATGGTTGAGTCGGAATCTAGCTATAGAACTAGAGGAAATAACTTGAGGAGGAGTTCTAAATACCCAAGTGAGAACTTTTCAAATGCGGATACCAATGCCAAGATTGATTTGCTCACACAAACTCTTACTAAGGGTTTTGCCGAGCTTCAAAAGGCTCAAAATCAAAGTCAAGGCCATCATGTGAATGAAGCTAGTGGGTCTTATGCACCTCCCATGGTGGAAACTTATCAAACTCCTACTTGTGAAATTTGCAATGGGTATGGATACACCTTTGAAGTTTGTGGGAATAATGTATCATATAACAATGAAGGAGGGAATGACTATCAACATGTGAATGCTTTTCAAGGGGTCAACAACAATCCACGACCCTCAAGGCCTCCCAATCAAAGTCAAGGGGCTTACAACCCAAACTCCAACTTCTATCATCCGGGTTCGAAAAATCACCCAAACATGAGCTACAAAAGCCAAAATGTGTTAAACCCTCAACACACACAAGCTCAAACTTCCAACCCTCCGGGTTTTTCCCAACCTAGGGGCGGAGGTTAATTTTCAAGAGGAAACTACAATAACGAATTCAACAACTCACAATAAGGCCAAGGATCCAACGAATTCCAAAACCAAAACTTCAATGATCAAGGTTACAATAACCAAGGTAACTTTCAAAACCAAGGTAATTGGAATCAAGGTCAAGGAAATTGGAACCAAAACCAATGGAACCAAAACTTCAACCAAGGCCAAGGTAATTTTTACCAAGGCAACCAAAACAATCAAGCAAGTCAAGGGGTCCCCGATAAATCTTTCCAAGGCCAAGGGTCAAATTTCAACAACAATCAAGGACCAAATTTCAATGGTCAAGGTTCAAGAGGACAACAAGGAAATTTCAATAACAACCAACAAGGAAACTTTAACAACCAAAGAAACAACAATCAAGGTTCAAGTAATCGGAATGACTATGCATTTGCCCTCCCTTTAACAAACCAACCTCACCAAGAGAATGAACCTTCTATGAGTGATGTTTTGCAACTAGTCAAGAACATGGAAATACAAAACAACTTGGCCTTGCAAAATGTCACTAATGCTCACAAGAAGGAGGTGAGAGAATTGGAAGCTAGGTTAGCTTCTCAAGCTTTGAACAATCCTCAAAGGCCTCCGGGAGGTCTACTTGCTCAAGGGAAAAGCTCCAAGGATGCTTCATCAAGTCACCAAGCATGTGCGGTGACTTTGAGGAGTGGACTTGTGCTCGATAACCCCTACATGGACATTGCAACAGGATTTCAATGCCAAGCTCAAAGACAAGACCAACCAACCTATGATCAATCCAACCATGATCCAATACCAACCTTACCCTATGTCAAAAGCTATCTTAATGCTTTGTATAGTCCAGGCCCAAGCAAGCAAGCCATGACACGAGCCAGGGATAGCCATGACATGAGCCATGGCCAGCCAAGACACAAAACAGACTCACAAAACAAGCCAACAAAACCTCAGGAAATTCAGCCAGTAGCAGTGCCTTGGGGAGGGTCTCAGGGTAACTTCCAAGCTTAGGAACTTCAAACCAACTATGGGGCTTGGTTCTAGGGAGGGTTTACTAACTTTTTGTCTAGGAAACCTTCCTCAGAAAATGCCAGGAACACCTCTCAAAACAAGAGCCAAAATCACCAGTCCAGTTCTCACCTATTCAGTAGCAGTTCAGCTGTCACTCTCAAGTTTACTCTTTTG
The DNA here is from genome assembly GCA_022085475.1 of Heliosperma pusillum. Lineage (NCBI taxonomy): Eukaryota > Viridiplantae > Streptophyta > Magnoliopsida > Caryophyllales > Caryophyllaceae > Heliosperma > Heliosperma pusillum. The sequence continues at coordinate 64,613 of JAIUZE010004001.1, forward strand.
GCCAAGCAGACTCAAGGGCTTTTTGCTCAGACTTTGGGGACTAATACTACTCCAATTTAGGACCAAAACACCAAGCAAAAAGTCCACTATGTACCATATAACAAAGCAGCAACAAGGCAACAAGGAATCTGTCCCTTTTAGAACTGTTTTTCTATTGTTCACTTTATTTCAGTTTGTATCAGTTGGTAGCTGTTATTTTGTTTTCTTTTGAGGATCATTATTAACCTTAGATGTGTTTGGACGTTCAAGATGTAATCCTACTGCCTATATAAGGCTTGTTTCTAATGAATGAAAGGCAGATTTGAAGTAAACACAAAAACTGAAACCTTGTTTCTGTTAATCTCTCTTGGCTGTGTGCTTGAGAAAACTTCCTTTGCTTTGTGCTAGGAAGTGAGCTTAGATCCTTAGCTGTGTGCTGGGATCAAGGTTCAACCCTCAACCATTGGCTTTGTGTTTTGGTTAAGGCTCTATCTCCTTCTTTTCAGCATTCAGTCCAAACAAAAACAGAGCAAACTTCAAGTGTGTAACCTTAGTTCAAATTGTCATTGTTTTAGCTTGTTTCTGAATAGTTTCATTGCAAATTGGTTATCAGAGCTTTGGTTTGTGAGTTCATTTACCTAACTACATTAAAAATACAAAAAAATCAACCATGAGTGAAGAGAGAATCACAGGTCTTGAAAACACAGTTCAAGGTCTTGCTAGAACTATAATGGAGGTCTCAGATCTGTCAATGAACTCCTTGGGGGCCAACAGAACAATGATACAAGGGGAGGCAGAGGTCGAGGAAGAGGAGCACCTTTATCACATGGAGGAAGGAGGAGGCAACCTGTAGATCAATTTGAAATGTCAGACTCAGATGGCTCAGATCAAAGTCTTCTCAGACACCAAGACAAAGACATAAAGGTAGAAATCCCTGACTTTCTAGGTAGCATGAACCCTGATCATTTCCTAGATTGGCTAAGGTCTGTAGAAAGAGTCTTTGACTTTAAAGGATACACTGATAGAAAGGCTTTTAAGGTTGCTATCATGAAACTAAAAGGTTATGCCTCACTGTGGTATGAAAACATGAAAACCTTGAGGGTTAGAGAAGGGAAAGAACCTGTTAAGTCATGGCTCAAACTGAAAAAGAAAATGAGGGCTAAGTTTGTCTCTAGGGACTACACTCAGGACATGTTCATTAAGCTCACTCACCTGAAACAAGACCAAAGACCTGTAGAGTCTTATCTAAGGGACTTTGAACAACTCACATTGCAATGTGAGGTTGTTGAGAAATCTGAACAAAAGATAGCAAGGTTCTTAGAAGGTTTGGATGAGAGGATAGCTAGTAAAGTCAGGCTACAAAATATATACTCCTTTGAGGAAGCTGTCAACTTGTCTTTGAGGGTAGAAAAGTTGGGGAAAGAAAAGGCCAGTGCTTCTAAGACACCTGCTAGAACCCCCACCTTCAAACCTTTTGTAGGAGTTAAGATAGGAGAACCTGTGGTTCCTACTAAGACCCCTTTCAACCCTGATAAAGGCAAGGCTGTTGAGGCAGGCCAAAGAAAAACTACCCCTCTAAAAAAGTGTTTTCAATGTCAAGGATATGGACATTTTGCTAGAGAATGTCCATCTAAAAGAGCCCTGAGCACCCTAGAAGTAATTCATTGGGGAGATGATGAGGTGTTGGTCTGTGATGATGAGATGGAAGAGCCTGAGATAAAGGCTAGTGAGAAGTTGATAGAGCCTGATGCTGGGTTAAGTCTAGTGACATGGAGGGTGATGCACACACAACCCCAACCCTTAGAAGAAGATCAGAGACACCAGATCTTTAGAACTAGGTGCATCATAAAAGGGAGGGTGTGTAATTTGATTGTGGATGGAGGTAGTTTCACCAATGTAGCTTCTAAAACACTGGTGGATAAACTAACATTGCCCACCAAAGACCACCCTCAACCTTACAAGCTTAGGTGGCTGAACAAGGGGGCTGAAGTTAAGGTAGATCAACAGTGTGTTGTTCCATTTTCTATTGGTAAGGGATATGCTGATGAGGCCCTATGTGATGTATTGCCTATGGATGCTTGTCACCTTCTATTGGGGAGGCATTGGGAGTTTGATAGGGATGCTGTCCATCAGGGAAGGGACAACACTTACTCTTTCAGGTTTGGGAAGAAGAAAATCATCTTAGCTCCTTTACCCCCTACCCTGAAAGGGAACCCTCCACTCTTAACTGAAGGTGCTAAGAAAGTTCTGCTGTTGAGTGAATCAGAAATGGAACAAGAGTTAAATGATCTTAGACCAGTCTATGTCCTCCTCACCAAGGAGGTAGGGGGAGGTTCTAACCAAGTGCCTAAAGAGGTACAAGCCTTGCTGAAAATCTATGAGGATGTTTTCCCTGCTGAACTACCTAGTGGATTACCCCCACTAAGGGGAATTGAGCACCACATTGATCTAGTGCCTGGAGCTGTCCTTCCAAACAAGCCAGCTTATAGAAGTGACCCCAGGGCAACACAAGAGCTGCAATCACAGTTGGGAGAGTTGCTTAGCAAAGGGTATGTCAGGGAGTCTCTTAGCCCCTGCGCTGTACCAGCATTGCTAGTGCCTAAGAAAGATGGAACTTGGAGGATGTGTATAGATAGCAGAGCAATTAACAACATCACCATTAAGTATAGGTTCCCTCTACCTAGACTTAATGACATTCTGGATGAACTCAGTGGGACTCAAGTGTTCACCAAGATTGATCTAAGACAAGGGTATCATCAAGTAAGGATTATAGCTGGGGATGAGTGGAAGATTGCATTCAAGACCAAGCATGGGCTGTATGAATGGCTAGTGATGCCATTTGGGCTCTCCAATGCTCCTAGCACCTTCATGAGGCTCATGACAGAAGTATTAAGGCCTTACTTGGGAAAATTCATTGTGGTATACTTTGATGACATTCTAGTCTACAGTTCAAGCAAGAAGGAACACCTACAACAGCTGAATTTACTTTGTGAAGTTCTCAGAGAGAATAAGTTATATGGTAAGCTAGAGAAGTGCACTTTCATGCAACCTGAGGTTCATTTCCTTGGGTTCATCATCTCAAAGGATGGGGTAGCTGTTGACCCTGAGAAAGTTAAGGCAATCAGGGATTGGCCCACCCCCAAGACAGTAACTGAGGTCAGGAGTTTTCATGGGTTGGCATCCTTCTATAGAAGGTTCATTCAGGGGTTCAGCTCTATCATGGCTCCCATCACAGAATGTATGAAGAAAGGGGAGTTCACTTGGGGAGAAAAGGCAGAGAAGTCCTTCAATACCATTAAGGATATGTTGTGCAGATCCCCTATACTAGGCTTACCTGACTTTAACAAGCTGTTTGAAGTGGAGTGTGATGCAAGTGGGTTAGGAGTAGAGGCAGTACTGGTTCAAGAGAAGAGGCCCATAGCTTATTTCAGTGAGAAGCTAAGTGGGGCTAGGTTGAATTACTCTACCTATGACAAGGAGTTTTATGCCATAGTGAGAGCTTTGAATCACTGGGGGCATTACCTAAAACCTAAGCCTTTTGTGCTACATTCAGACCATGAGGCCTTGAAGTTCATCAATGGCCAACACAAGCTCAACCCCAGGCATGCCAAGTGGGTGGAATTTCTGCAATCCTTCTCCTTCTCAAGCAAGTACATAGAAGGAAAGAACAATGTAGTGGCTGATGCTCTTTCTAGGAGATCTGTGATGTTGTCATTCATGGAGCAAAGAGTCCTAGGCTTTGAGTTCATGAAGGAACTCTATATGGAAGATCCTGACTTCAAGGAGGAATGGGAAGTGTATGCAGAAGGAAAGCTCAAGAAGGGTAGTAAATACTTGACATAGAATGGGTTCCTCTTCCAAGGAAACAAGCTATGCATACCTAGAGGTCCTTACAGAGGTTTACTAGTCAAGGAGGTCCATTGCAATGGGCTTGCAGGGCACTTTGGAGTGCAAAAGACCTATGAGATATTACATGAGCAGTTCTATTGGCCCAAGATGCTGGGTGATGTGCAGGATACTATCAAGAGATGCAAGCCCTGTCAACTAGCTAAGTCACAGTTCCAAGCAGGCCCCTACACCCCACTACCTGTACCAAACAAACCATGGGAGGACATCAGCATGGATTTCATAGTGGCACTGACCAGGACACAAAGGGGCAAAGACTCAGTAATGGTGATAGTGGATAGGTTCAGCAAAATGGCCCATTTTGTTGCTTGTAAGAAGACAGAAGATGCCATGGGGGTAGCTGAGCTCTACTTCAAAGAAATAGTAAAACTACATGGGGTGCCAAGAAGCATTGTGTCTGATAGGGACACTAAGTTCATGAACCACTTCTGGAGGTCACTCTGGAGACTCCTAGGGACAAAGCTACTCTTCAACACAGCATACCACCCCCAAACAAATGGACAGACAGAGGTTACTAACAAAACTCTAGGAAGAATCTTGAGATGTATCATTGCTAAGTCACTAAAGGATTGGGATATTAAACTGTCACAGGCTGAGTTTGCATTCAATATAGCTCCCTTACACAGCACAGGTAAGACCCCTTTTGAAGTTGTTTATGGTGCTAATCCTCTAATGTCAACAGACCTAGCACCAGTGATAAGGAAAGAAGTCAATTATGATGCCAAGGAAAGAGTACAACAAATGATGCAGATTCATAGTCAAGTCAAGAAACAGATTGAGAAGACAAATGAGATGTATAAGTCAAAAGCCAAAGGTCCAAAGAAAGCTAGGGAGTTCAAGGCAGAAGACATGGTGTGGTTGCACTTAAGGAAAGAAAGGTTTCCAGAGAAGAGGAAAAACAAACTCATGCCAAGAGCTGATGGTCCTTTTGAGCTACTTGAAAGGGTAGGACCTAATGCTTACAAGATAGATTTCCCAGGAGATTATGGGGTACATGGGACATTCAATGTGGGAGATCTAAGTCATTATCAGGAGGACTCTGAGGATGAAGAGGACTTGAGGACAAATCTTTTTCAAGAAGGAGGGGTTGCAACAGGAGTTCAATGCCAAGCTCAAAGACAAGACCAACCAACCTATGATATGTCCAACCATGATCCAATACCAACCTTACCCTATGTCAAAAGGTATCTTAATGCTTTGTATAGTCCAAGCCCAAGAAAGCAAGCCATGACACGAGCCAGGGATAGCCATGACACGAGCCAGGGCTAGCCAAGACACAAAACAGACTCACAAAACAAGCCAACAAAACCTCAGGAAATTCAGCCAGCAGCAGTGCCTTGGGGAGGGTCTCAGGGTAACTTCCAAGCTTAGGAACTTCAAACCATCTATGGGGCTTGGTTCTAGGGAGGGTCTACTAACTTTTTGTCCAGGAAACCTTCCTCAGAAAATGCCAGGAACACCTCTCAAAACAAGAGCCAAAATCACCAGTCCAGTTCTTACCTATTCAGTAGCAGTTCAGCTGTCACTCTCAAGTTTCCTCTTTTGGCCAAGCAGACTCAAGGGCTTTTTGCTCAGTCTTTGGGGACTAATACTACTCCAATTTAGGACCAAAACACCAAGCAAAAAGTCCACTATGTACCATATAACAAAGCAGCAACAAGGCAACAAGGAATCTGTCCCTTTTAGAACTGTTTTTCTATTGTTCACTTTATTTCAGTTTGTATCAGTTGGTAGCTGTTATTTTGTTTTCTTTTGAGGATCATTATTAACCTTAGATGTGTTTGGACGTTCAAGATGTAATCCTAATGCCTATATAAGGCTTGTTTCTAATGAATGAAAGGCAGATTTGAAGTAAACACAAAAACTGAAACCTTGTTTCTGTTAATCTCTCTTGGCTGTGTGCTTGAGAAAACTTCCTTTGCTTTGTGCTAGGAAGTGAGCTTAGATCCTTAGCTGTGTGCTAGGATCAAGGTTCAACCCTCAACCATTGGCTTTGTGCTTTGGTTAAGGTTCTATCTTCTTCTTTTCAGCATTCAGTCCAAACAAAAACAGAGCAAACTTCAAGTGTGTAACCTTAGTTCAAATTGTCATTGTTTTAGCTTGTTTCTGAATAGTTTCATTGCAGACATGATGAATGATGAAATTCCAAATGAAGAGCATGTTGAGGAAGGTGAAGAAATCGAAGAGCCCATTTTGACTCCTACCTTGGAGTTAAAAGATGATGGCAAGGGTGAAGATGATCAACCCAAAGAGGGAGAAGATGGGTATGTCAAAATTATGCCTTATGATCAAGGATGCCGATGATGAAGGAGTAGAGGCGCAACCAATAGCAAAAGCTAAGGTAACCAAGAAAACTCCCATTCCAAAGGTATCTTCCAATTCTCCACTTGTTGTTTTCGATATCCCCTATCCCTCTAGAGCATTGAAAACTAAGGAAAACTTCAAGTTCACCCAATTTAGAAAAATGATTGAGGGACTCGAAGTGACCTTACCTTTCACCGATGCTATATTAAACATGCCCACTTACTCAAAATTTCTTAAAGACATCTTAACTCACAAGAGGACTTTGGGTACCCAAGATGTTATGATTATGGAGGCGGAGTGTAGTGCTCTCCTCATAATCCTAACTCTTTCAAAATGCCAAAAAAGCTTGGGGACCCCGGAAGTTTCTCTATCCCTTGTGTTGTAGGGGGAGTCATGATTTCAAGGGCATTATGTGACAACGGTGCAAGTGTAAGTGTCATTCCCTTAACTATTGCTAAAAGAATTGGGCTTGATAGTTTAACCCACACTTCTATGACTCTACAACTAGCGGATATGTCCGTTAAGAAACCTTTGGGTGTGCTTGAGGACGTACCCGTTAAAGTTGGTAAATTTTTGATTCCCATGGATTTTGTTGTCCTAGATATCCCGGAGGATAACCACACTCCCATCATCCTTGGTAGGCCCTTTTTGGCTACCGGAGGAGTCCTCATTGATGTGAGGGATGGGCGGCTAACCTTTAGGGTGGGAAACGAAACCCTTGAATTTAATCTTCCTCATCTAGTGAAGGGACCAATGTTTCACAAAGCTTGCTCCGTCGAAGTCATAGAAGAAGTGGTTGAAAAGGTGCATGAAGAAGAGAAATGTGAAGAAGAAGCTCTACAAGTGGCACTCCATGATGAGGAGATGGGAGATGACCATGAGATAGATGATGAGCTCTTGAAGAAGGTGGAGGGCCTTCTCCCTCCAAAGGTACAACTAAAGCCCTTGCCTCCCTCACTTAAGTACTCCTTTTTAGGTGAGGGAGAGACTTATCCCGTTATCATCAATGCTAATTTAAGTGAGCACCAAGAATTTGAATTAATGAAAACCTCGAAAACTCATAGGGGCTCACTTGGATATAGCATTGACGATATCAAAGGCTTAAGTCCTAATCTTTGCATGCATAGAATAGTCTTGGAGGAGGGTAGTAAACCTAAGGTAGATGGGCTAAGTAGGTTGAACCCTAAGATGGCGGAAGTGGTGAAAAATGAGGTGATGAAGTTGCTAGAGGCCGGGATTATCTACCAAATAACCGATAGTTCATGGGTGAGTCCCGTCCATGTAGTGCCCAAGAAAGGAGGGGTAACTATGGTGGAACAAGAGGATGGGACTCTCCTAGCTTCTAGACCCGTGACCGGGTGGCGGATGTGCATTGATTATCGCAAATTAAATGCCGCCACCCTCAAAGACCACTACCCCATCCCCTTTATTGACCAAGTTCTTGAAAGGTTAGCCGGGCATTCTTACTATTCGTTTCTTGATGGTTATTCCAGGTTTTTCCAAATACCCATACACCCGGAAGACCAAGAGAAGACCACATTCACTTTCCCCATTGGAGTTTATGCTTATAAGAGGATGCCCTTTGGGCTTTGTAATGCTCCGGGGACGTTCCAAAGATGTATGACGGCAATTTTTGCCGACTTTCTTGAAAAGAGTATGGAGGTCTTCATGGACGATTTTAGTGTCCATGGAGACTCATTTGATCTTGGGTTATTGAATTTGTCTAATGTTTTGCAAAGATGTGAGGAGCACAACCTCGTTCTAAATTGGGAGAAATGCCACTTTATGGTGGAGGAGGGGGTTGTGCTTGGCCACATCGTGTCTAAGAGAGGGATAGAAGTTGATATGGTTAAGGTTTCGGTGATAGAAAACTTGTCACCCCCTACAAATGTGAAGGGAGTGGGGAGCTTTCTAGGCCATGCGGGCTTTTACCGACGTTTCATCAAAGATTTTTCTAAAATTGCCAAGCCTTTGACTTCTCTTCTTCTCAAGGACACCCCATTTATATTTGATGAATCTTGCTTGAGTGCTTTTTGTAGGTTGAAAGAGGCCCTTGTGACGGCTCCCATAATCCGCTCACCGGATTGGAGCCTTCCCTTCGAAGTTATGTGTGACGCCTCCGATTATGCGGTCGGGGCGGTACTTGGACAAGTTGTGGACAAGAGGCATCATGTCATCTACTACACAAGAAAAACTCTAGATCAAACCCAAGTCAACTACTCTACGACGGAGAAAGAAATGTTAGCCATTGTTCATGCCGTGGAAAAATTCCGGCAATACTTTGTTGGTTCTAAGGTAGTTGTTTACTCGGATCACTCCGCCTTGAGACAAGTTTTGGTGAAAAAAGATGCAAAGCCAAGGCTCTTGAGGTGGGTTCTATTACTTCAAGAGTTCGACTTGGAGATTAGAGACAAGGCGGGGTCGGAAAATGTTGTTGCCGACCACCTATCTAGGTTGACCACCGAAGATCATGGGTTGAAGGATGAGAGTGGCCCGATCAATGAGTGGTTAAGAGAAGATAGTTTGATGATGATTAGTGGTAAATCACCATGGTTTGCGGACTTGGCGAATTTTATTGTGAGCGGGTTCATTCCGGAGGAGTTAGATGCTAGAGCTAGACGGAAATTGAAGCATGATTCCAAACGCTACTTTTGGAATGACCCCCATATTTTTCGCAAGTGTGGTGATGGCATGTTTAGAAGATGTGTTCCGAGGGAAGAGGGAATGGAAATAGTCAATAGGATTCAATATTCGGCCTATGGGGGCCACCTTGGTACATCTCGCACCATTGAAAAGGTGTTACAAGGTGGTTTCTTTTGGCCATCTATGTTTAAATATATCCATTATTTTGTCAAATCTTGTGATAGATGTCAAAGAACGGGGAACTTAAGCCAAAGAAATGAGATGCCCCTTCACATTATTCTTGAGATTGAGCTTTTCGATTGTTGGGGAGTTGACTTCATGGGACCATTCCCAAATCCCAAACTCTTGTGGGAATGAGTACATTTTGGTTGCGGTGGACTATGTATCCAAGTTGATTGAGGCCGTGGCTACCCCAACAAACGATGCTAAAGTTGTTATCAAGCTTTTCAAAAACACTATTTTTCCAAGATTTGGGACCCCGAGAGTGGTGATTAGTGACGGGGGTTCACACTTTAGGAAGAGCACTTTCAAGATCTTGCTTTCTTCTCATGGTGTCACTCACAAGACCGCTCTTGCCTACCACCCTCAAACAAGTGGGCAAGTAGAGGTCTCAAACCGTCAAATTAAAGCCGTCTTGGAGAAGACCACAAGCAAAAGTAGAAAGGATTGGTCCCAAAAGCTCCCCGATGTGCTATGGGCTCTTCGCACCGCCTTGAAAACTCCCCTCGGCACAACTCCCTACAAGCTTGTCTATGGCAAGGCTTGTCATTTGCCAATCGAGTTGGAGCATAAGACGTGGTGGGCCTTAAAGGAAATGAACTTTGACATCGACATGGCCGGAGAGAGACGTTTTCTCCAAATGAGCGAACTTGAGGAGCTAAGACTTGATGCCTACGAAAGCTCAAAGATTTACAAAGAGCAAACGAATAAATGGCATGACGCCAAATTGGTTGATAAAGATATAAAAGTAGGTGATCAAGTCTTACTCTATAATTCTAGGGTCAAATTGTTTCCGGGGAAGCTACGGTCGAGATGGTCGGGGCCCTTCAAAGTTATTGACATATCACCTCATGGAGCATTCAAACTTTGGAGTGAAGAGAGTGGCAACTTCAAAGTAAATGGCCATAGAGTGAAGAGATACTTTGATGGAGATGAGAAAGGAACAGTTGAAGTACTCTTTCTTGGGGATCCACTTCCCGAGGAAGAGTTTTGTTTGTAAGTTCTTATGCTTTGATAGGTTTGGTGGAGTCCCTCAATAACCACCAATTTTTCGTATATAGCATGCATTTTAGGAGTAGTTGTGAAGATTTGAGATTGCATACTCGGGTGTCTTGGTCCTTGGAAGAAGTCTTTGGTAAGATTGAAATAATTTTAGTCGGGTTTGGTTCGAAACCGTGTCATTGGGGAAATGTTGGTTGAGTCAAGATTGTTGGTGACTTAGGAAATTTTTCTTGTGTACTTGAAGAAGAGGAGAATAGGGGAAGTGTGCTCCAGGCCGGGCAGCCGGCGGCCGGTGTGCCGACCGGCCAAGAGCACTCCAGAAGCAACTTGTGAAATATGAGAATTGAGGAGCAGGTGTTCCAGGCCGGGCAGCCGGCGGCCGGTGTGCCGACCGGCCTGGAACACATAATCATAGAAGTTGAATTTTTTGGAAATTTGTGAGCTGTGCTCTAGGCCGGGCAGCCGGCGGCCGGTGTGCCGACCGGCATGGAGCACAAAATCACAGGAAATTTTGAAGTTGGGATTTTTGAGCTGCGTTCCTGGCCGGGCAGCCGATGCCTAGTCCGGCCGAGAACACACCCGTAGCTAAAATCAACCCTTCGGCCCTCTTTCTTTCTTCATTCTTCTTTAATTCTTCTTCTTCCTTTCTCCTTCTTCCTTCAAAAACCCCACAAAACTTCACAAAAATCCCCACAAACTCCTCTTAGCCACCATTAAACCTCACTAATAACCCACTACACTTCACAAAATCTTCCCACAAATCAAAACCCTCAATTTTTTTTCCCAATTTTTTCCCAATTTTGAATTGATTCACCATGGCTCAACAACAACCTAGAAAGAGAACTCGGGCTCAACTTGAGGCAGAATTGGAGGCTAGACTTCAACAAGTGACGGCGGGAATGGGTCCGGATGACGACTTTCCGGATATTATCTTCAATAGTGGGATTGCACGAGGTAAGTTCCAATGCTTAAAACGCCGTAACCTTCCCCATTCCCGTTTCATTTGTAGGAATTTTATGCGTAATTTCGGCCTTGATACCGTGACCCTAGAACTTTTTAAAGGTTTAGGGATGGGGGAACTTTACGGTCAACATTTCCGTACTTACCCCCGTCTTACTAGGGAATTCTTGAGTACTTTTAGCCATGATAAAGACCGCAATACTGGCATGGTTAAGACGGTTACTTTCCAAATTCTTAATGTTGCTTTCATCATCCCCTTGGAAAAATTTTGTAAGGTTTTGGGTGTTAAATTTCACAAATCTTATAAGGTCCCGGAAAATTTTAATTTGAATGATGTGTGGACCTCAATTTCGGGGATGGAAGTTGAGAAGGGGGCTAAGAAGGCGGCAAATGCTTGTCACAATGCTCCTATTCGGATATTGTGTAACACCCGCAAATGTACCCTATTTTTTATAGTGAAAATATTTTACGGTTACTTTTCAGTGAAATATAGTTCTAATCGTAAATTTTATTTTCCGAGTCGAATTTAGAATTTCCGAGTTCGTATTTGGAATTTTCGCGAGATTCCATGAGAATCCCGTCTTAAGGCGAGTTTGACTTTTGTTGACTTTTTCCTCATACATACTCATACTCCCTTAACCTATTTTCATTCTCACAAACACAATTCAACCTTACTTCTTCCTTAAGCAAAACCAAAGAAACCCTTGCCTCCATAATCTTTCCATTCTTTGAATCATCATAGCTCACTCGTTTCTTGTCGAAATTCGCGTAAGTTTGTCTCATTCTTCCCCTCTTACCTTCCTCTATCCATATTGATATTAAAATCACCGTCTTTCTCGCTTTTCAAACTTTCCGTCTTACTCAAGGTGAAGTAAATTCATCTTTTATGATCTATTTGTAGGTGGTTACTTTCAAGATCCCGACAAAGACTATTTTCTAATTGAAGAGGAGCTTGACGAGTAGTGAAGACGCTTAAAGGTAACGGTGAAGGGTTACTCGATATCATTTACGTGTTTTACATGCTTTATATGCTAGAAATCGTATTAGGATACGATTAGTAAGCTTAGGAACCATGTTATGAATAATGAAAGTTGATAATTGATGATTGTTGATGATGAATATTGATTGTTGATAGTTATTAGAAGTGAATTATGAGAATTGAAATGAATTGAGCAAGTGAAGGAGGTTGTCGGGTGGAGTTGTGTTCCCAGCCGGGTGACCGGCCGCCGGTCCCCTGACCGGCTGGGAATACATCAGAATGAACTTTGGAATTTTGGAATTTTTGGGTAGTGGTGTTCCTGGCCGGGTGCCCGGCCGCCGGCCCTCCGACCGGCCTGGAGCACGCTGCTTTGTTTTCTATGATTTTTGGGTTTTGGCTTGAAGCGCGAGCCGGGGTACCGGCCGCCGGTCCCTTGACCGGCCGGCACTACGGCTGTATGTTTTTCCTATGATTTCTAAAACTCGTAATTTATAATAGTTCGCATGATTCGTTTATCGTATAATTTTACGTAGTGACTTATAATATTCATGTTTTGGATATATGATATTTCATTTGCTTGTATCACATGTTTTGTGACGGTTTTTGATATGTTCCACTTTGAGTCGGTTTTTACAAATGATACGGTTTGAGCACTATTTTGTCTTGTGCTTTGTACTCTCATTCCCTTGGCTACCTCCACGTTCGTAAGGCTGGAATGTCGGACTCACGGAGGAGGTTATCCTACTGCTTAATTGAATGTTGTAGTGGGCATACGACCGACGTTG
>JAIUZE010004002.1:0-11993 GCA_022085475.1 Heliosperma pusillum
TCGTTCTTGTGTTGAGTCGTGATGTAATTCACGCATTGTTCAAACATGCAGTCTAAGTTGAGTTGTAACATTGTTCAAGCATGTTCGGTACAATCGGTTATACTGTGCATTTGTTCGTTGGCGAGTTTGAAGAGATGATGGTAATATTAGTTATATACTATCAGAATGAACAAACGCCACTTAGTTTGGGGTTTGTTTTGGTGTATGTTCGATGGAGGCTAGAGTCGTTAGTTATACGTTCTGGGTCCCACGTGTCGTTCGAGGTACATTTATTGCATTGAAGGGTCAGTCTTAGGCGAACATGGGAAGTAGTGATACATTATACATAGTATCGTGGAGACAACGATGATGCGCTCCACACCAATGGAGGTAGTGGTCGTACGCTCCGTCAGTCAGAGGTAGTGGTGATACGTTCTGATAAGTTAGAGGCACTGGTGATACGCTTTAACAGGCGTTCGCTCTATTCGCTATGCTTTGATGTTCGGAGTTTTTCTTATGTTGCTAGGGATCATGTGCTACTCCGGGCCTTTAATGTATTCATGGTCTAGTGGTCACATTATGGTCCTAGTTGAAGGATTGCTTTCATATAGGTTTTGGTCACGTCTAGTAAGTTCGATAGCATGTCATATCGTATAGATTTGCTTAACATATCATTTATGATTACTTTAAACTATTATTTATTAGATTTCATGCCCGTGCGATGCACGGGTCTACGTTAATGTCATTTTCGTAATTTTCTTATAACAGTTAACTTATAAAAATAAACTTTTGAAGTTTTAAGACTATAGTAAAATATACTCCGTAATTTTAAAAAAAAAATATATTGATATATTATTTCAATTTATTCTATTTTAAACATATGTTACCAATCTTGTCGGGACTCAAGTTATATTTGATCTATATTATGACTCGAAAAATGATCCAAAGTACCTAAGAATTAAGCTCTCTAAGAAAATGTTTAAGAAACTCAAAAGACTTTTTGTGTGACAACCCTCGCGAATGCGGAAAAATAAAACATACAAGCATGTGAATTATAAAGCGGAAATATGAAGTTTTTAAAACTTTTATACATGCAAGAAGAAGTATACGAGGAGTGTCAAATATTACAAACCAAAGTATGAAATACAACAAAGAGACGAAGTCTCTCAAAATGTTATAAATGTCAAAGTGTTTAGCAACTAGCTAAAATAACGTCTAGAGGTGAATCTTCCAGGGACAACGCCCGCTAGCTCACACCTGAACCCAAAAATACCAAGCAAAATGCCATCCAATCAAGCAACCTGTTCATCCATGAAAAACATGAACGCCACAGTCAGTGGGGAGTAACTCCGGGTTCTCCCAGCCATATCACATTAAACGTACATAAAAGGGAATACAAAAGTAGAAGCATGCATATATAGATATACATGTGAAATACGATAAGGATAGATAGGCAATTTAATATATAATGATAAGAGCATATGAAGTACAAGTCCGAATCCATCATGTTATACAAAGACTCGGGAAAGACACTCTTAGGCAACCGAATACGCTCACTAGGGCTTGCATCTCACCGTTAGCGGTATAAGTTTGATAAGATTGAGACTTGACAAACAAACCATGCCAAGTCAATGGTATGACCATGACTAATCAATCATGTAATCACCCATCCAAACACAACGACACAAAGACGACATCTCTCACGGTAAATGAAACGCACTAGCACCGTGTACATGGCACGTATGATTAAAAGGCATCCACGGGATATAACATTTCCCTGAACGCATACACGATGCTACATTTCGTATATGTAGACTAATTTCCTCCTGGTAGCACGACGATAATAATACGGTCCTAGTCTAAACCTGTCCAGATTCTCTGAATAAACGTGTTCCGATTCAACATGCGATAAACATTTCGCATCCAAGACTCAGTCAATCATAGACGCCGAGTACCCCACATTCGGTCGACATTCACGAAAGAGACGGAAAAGAGCACAAGCCTCATAACAAGCGGTACGCTACATGCAAATGACACCACCTCGCAAGTATACAACATTTGACGGCCGGGTCGATCAACGCAAAGCGTTCGCCTCCCAACAACGTCGTCATATGCCCACTAACACATGCAATTAAGCAGTAAGGATACGCTCCCCGTTCCAACATTCCAGCCTTACGAACGTGGAGGTAGCCAAGGGAATGAGAGTACAAAGCACATAGGAAATTAGTGCTCAAACCGTAACATTTGTAAAACCGACTCAAATTGGGACATATCAAAAACCGTTACCAACATGAGAATAGGGAATTATATAAATTTAACTATGATAAAAATGAATCAATACATGATACATAAGCATTAGACTAAGTTTATGAAGTATAATAAATAAGAAACATAGATCCCCTCTCCCAAACAACATGTTTGGAAACCAACTAAAACAAGGGTCCACTTCAAACGGTCATAACTAGAGTTCTAGACATTCAAATGTATAAATTCCAAGTGGAGGTGATATCTTGTCCTCTTACGGTTCCAATGGTAGGTCACGAGCCCAAAACAAGCAAGTAACGAAGGAGATACGATCATTTTACGAAAACGGGTCATTGCAGGAGAACTGTAGTTGAGTTTGGGAAAAACTGGCATCGAGAAACGCTGCCAGCGTCCCACGACGCTGCCAGCGTCCTTCGTTGGACTCAGGCACGATCAAACTCCAACATGTTATCAACAAACAAAAATCCTCATTTATCATCACAACCCATAAATTCTCATACCAATTATCAACTAACAACAACCATCATCAACAACACAATTCCTAAGATTACTAATCATATTCTAAGTACGATTTCTAACATAGAAAACACATAAAAACAATTAAATGATATCGAGTAACCCTTCACTGTTACCTTTACGCGTATTCAAACGATTTCTAAGTCTTCCTCCACTAGATAGAAATCCTCATCGGGTTCTTGTAGGTCTCCACCTAAACAAAGACGACAAAAGATGAATATAATTCACCTTCGAGAAAGACGGATAAATTGAAAAGCGAGAAAGACGGTAATTTTATTACCAATACGGATAGAGGACGATGAGAGGGAAAGAATAAGACGAACTTTGGTGAATTTGAGCGAGTAACGAATGAGTAGCGATGATTTAGAGTTGGATCAAATATGGAGGCTAGGTTTTGGGGTTTACTTGGTGAGGAACAAGAAGAAGATTGAATGAGGGAGTTAGGGTTGTGAGGGACTATATGAAGGAGTAAGTGGAAAAATCATGAGAAAAGCCCAAAAACGTCTTAAGACGTAACTTACTCGAAAACTCGCGTAAAGTCCAAATACGAACTCGGAATTTCTAAATTAGACACGGGAAATTAAATTCTAAACTAAAACTAAATTTAGCTGAAATGTATCCGTATAATATTTTTACTATAAAAATAGGGTACATTTGCGGGTGTTACAACCTAATAAAAAAACATTATTGAAGAAGAATATTTACCTTTTCTTCAGGAGGATTTTTAGCAAAAGGATTTGGGCAGTTTCTTTGATCATGGTTTGACATTCTCTTTGTTGGAGCCAGTGTCCTCCACAGTTAGTGCAATAACATAAATAAATCTCTGTAGGTTCACAGGGTATACTTCGTATAATAATCAGTTGATTAACGTTTATCAATAACGGTTGGCTTGCTAGATAAGTTTGACGTTATTGTCATACTGATGGCGGTAATCAACGGGTCCCTAAAAGTCACACCTATTGGATGTGTTCGAGAGATATGATTATTTGAGAAAATAATTATATTGATGCCTTATAATATGACTAAAAGGTTAGTCAGTGTTTTTGACTAAACGGTTAGTCAATGTGATGATAAAAAATTATTTAATACAGATTAAATAATGTTGTTTAGCCGAATTAACAGAAATTCGCGATTAAATATAAAAGGTTATATTTAATTGTCATATATATTGCAAGCTAAATTAAATATAATCTGATATGTTGAATTAGTAAAATTGTAAATATACGGATATTTATAATTAATAATATACGGATATTAATTGCAATATATAAATAGCTAAATATGAACCGAAAATAAAGTATTATAAATACTCTAAATTTCGGCCATATGGAGGGTTTTTAGGAAAGAAAATACCTTTCCTAATTACACTAGGATACCTTGTGATAGGGGACTATATAAAGGAATTGGTTTCCCTATTTTATTTTTTTCTGGATGAACCCTAATCACAAGTTGAGCCTCCACCATCACATAATTCACAAAAAGAGAGAAAACGGTTTCTCAAGAGTTCTAGCAATCTCAAGGCATATCTTGTTCCATCTAGGGTGTTTTGATTAGGAGAATACCTATTTTGGTATGTGTTCTTAGGCCTTTATCGCAAGGACTAAAGGTTATTTCTTAATCCCTTCGTCTTATGCAATTTTGTTTATGACTATTAATCATATAAGTTAAATTTCATTATAATCTTGTCGATTTAAAGGGTTGTATACGGATACGAATCCCACAAGTGGTATCAGAGCTTTAGGGCTATGAAATTTTTTATATGATTTTCAAAAAAAATTTGAATTGCATAAATTTTAATAAAAAAAATTTTTTTCGGTGCAAATTTTTTTTGGCCGTGTGATTTTTTGTTGTTGTTCCATTCGATTATTGTATTATTATTTTAATAGGTTAAGATGATAATATGAGAATTTGTAGATGTTTAGGATTCAATACTGATTGAATTAAAACGTGAATGGATTTGGTTTGATTGTTGATGACCATCAATTTGTGCTTCATATTTTCGGTATCAATGTTTAATAATGATTAGATATTGCTAGTTTGTACCGATCTAGTTAATATAAGCAAAATCGATTTTTCATCCGTTCAATTTTTTTTTTTGCCACTGTTTCGGCTGCTGTAAAAAAAAAAAATAAAAATAAAAATAAAAATTTTTTTTCGTCTTTTTCTCGGCCTGCAGTGCTGTTTTTCGTTTTTTTGTGTTTTTTCCGGTTTTTCTAAAAGACCGTGACAGTTATTTAAAAAATAAAAATAAAAAAAAATAAAAAAAAATTTCGTTTTTCCTGACGGTGAACAGTAACCGTACCGGGAATTTTTTTTGTGAAGCGGTTCACATTGATACCATATTATTTTAAAGCGGTTTAAAATAATATCGTTGTAATTCATATTAATTATGAATTTTCATTGGATTTGAATGATATCTCGTGATTAATTACGGAATTATCACGTGATTAGAATGGTGGTTTGGATAATTAATCAATTTAATTTTGCATTGTTTGATTAATTTTTAGTTGATGCTTTTATTATGTTGAATGACGCTTGAATGGTTTATTTTACGCAATTTTGTACAATCGGTTGTAATTTACTAGTGTGGCCTTAGTAGATTATGTTTTCGTAATGAAGGAAACATAGTCTTGGATGTATTATGAGATCTCGTATCTCCGCTTTGTAATTTTAATTTTCATTATTATTTTTTAATTAGAATGTAAATAGGTTTACATCTGTAATTTTAGATGTATTTTGAGAAGATTCGAGACGGAGATCGGATAGCTCACTCCCGCTACAAAGACAATGGAACATCAAGACTCGGGTCCAAGGAGGATTCCAACTTGTATTTTGTTCATTTTGGTAGTTAGGCCACACTAGGTGCTTTATTTTGCGTTTTTTTATTTTTTCTCGTTGCTTATTCACATGCTAGAATAAATTGCATCATATTCCGCCTAAACCAAACCACCTAAGATTGCATGAAAAATGATTCATATAGGTTGAATATTTTAATCATGGACATACAGATGTCACTCGCTTTTAGGGCCATCACCTTAGTTAAATCATTCTCGAGTTGCTAGACATTCGTTCACTTAAAATGAATTTAAGTTAAGATGATGGGACCTTCCCCTATAAATAAAATTGAGACTAGTCTTTATAGGAAAAGCTACTATGAACCCCTTCTTCGTCGGAAGTCATAATATGACCCCTTCTACTTTGGGTAAGTAGTGAGTGTTGACCTATTTTATCTCAACATTATAGTACGAGTAATATCTCGGGATTATAATGGACTATAAGATAGAATTTACAGAAATTTATCGACCGAGAATTCTAAAGGTAGAATTAGCCAAGAGGTTGGCTTATCAATTTACAGAAATTGAGTCTTGGGATCATTTATATAATTCTTGAGGAAGGTCAATTGTATAAATGCACGAGTCATCGAATTAAACAGTTTTTCATTAGACTCAAATTTAAAACGATGAAACTTATCATATTTATTTTTCCCACAGTCATATATTCAGATATAACTGCTATAACAAATGGCTGGCCATACTGATGACCCAATGCCAAGTGCCACGCTCGGACGTGAGTCCTGGCTTAAGATGTTTATGGACACTATGAATCAGTCAACGCGACTGAAGAATAACGGGTCCAACTTTGCGGACTGGGAGGCGACATTACGGAATGCTGCCATTGCTGACGGTAAGCTCAAGTACTTGACTGAGCCACTATCAACTAACCCAGGCCCCAATGCTGGAGCAAATGAATCACTTGCTTATAGTGATTTCGTTATGGAGGCGGGTGCGTTAAAGAACGTACTCATCTTTGCAATGGAATCCAATTTGCAGAGGCGATTCATAGCCCAGGGTGCAAACAAGATTTTCACCACTCTCTCTAACGAGTTCTCGAAAGCTCTGAGGATCGTTAGCTATGAGTATACCTGTCGCTTCTTTGAAGCAAAACTCCAGAAGGGCCAAGCGGTTAGCCCACACATTCTTGCTATGATCGAGAATGTCGAGAAGCTGGAGGCTCTTGGTTGTAAAATCGATGAGAAGATCATTATTGATCGTGTGCTCCATTCACTTCATGATGGTTTTGCCCTTTTCAGGGCAAATTACTATATTAATGATATGAAGAAAAGTCTTCATCAGCTCCACTCACTTCTCGTACAGACCGAGAGTGATCTGAAATTGAGTGGGAGCGTGAAACAGGACGTTCTCATGATTAACAACCAGGGTAGGGGTAAGGGCAAGGCTCAAGCTGACCTAGCTGTAGGGAAGCAAAAGTTCAAAAAGCCAGGAAAGGTCAAGAGTGGGCCTGGTGAGTCTAGCGGTAGCTCACAAGGCAAGACAAAGAGCGATGAAGGTAACATGGAGTGCCACCATTGCCACAAGTTTGGGCATTGGAGGAGGAACTGCCTCGTGTACCGTGAGGACATAAAGCAGGCCGCGTCTCTCCTGTTGGTATGTCTTCTTCTTTTATTCATATGATTGATATCAACCATGCAAGTTTCGGAACTTGGGTACTAGATACTGATTGTGGTTCTCATCTGTGAGTAGTAAGAAAGCAAAGGTTGGTGACAAAGATCAAACCTATTTATGGCATTGTCGTATGGGACACATAAATGAAAAACGCGTGAAGAAGCTCATTGATAATGGGACTATCTTCCCATTTGACTATGAATCTTTTGGCACGTGTGAATCATGTCTCATAGGCAAAATGACTCGAATTTCCTTCAAAGGTGTTGGAATGCGCGCTGCTGACCTATTAGGACTCATACATACAGATGTGTGTGGACCTATGTCAATCAACGCTAGAGATGGCTATAGATATATTATCACTTTCACGGACGATTTAAGTAGATATGGACATGTCTACTTAATGAAGCATAAAAGTGAGTCCTTTGAAAAGTTCAAGGAATTCCAGAATAAGGTTGAGAACCAGCTGGATAGAAAGATTAAAGCACTACGTTCGGATCGTGGTGGCTAATATCTTTCGAATGAGTTTGATCAACACCTTAAAGGCTGTGGTATAGTACTACAGTTAACCCCACCTGGAACGCCACAGTTGAATGGTGTGTCCGAACGGAGAAATCGAACATTACTAGATATGGTTCGATCCATGATGAGTCACACGGTTGTACCTGATTCATTATGGGGATACGCTCTTTTGTCAGCTACTTTAATACTGAACCGAAGTCCGTCTAAAGCTGTAGACAAGACTCCATATGAACTATGGAAGGGAACAGTCCCTAACTTCTCCTTTATTCGGGTTTGGGCTGCGAGGCTTATGTCAAGTGGAGACCTGACGATAAGCTCGGCCCACGATCGGTCAAGACATACTTTATTGGTTATCCAAAAGGGATGTTTGGTCATTACTTTTACTCGCCTACCGAACATCGAGTTTTTGTTGCGTCTAGTGCGACGTTCTTAGAGAAAGAATTTCTCGAGAATAGGACAAGTAATGGAACCTTCGAACTGTCGGAGATTCAAGAACCAACAACCGAGCAACCAATGGAGGAAAATGTTCCTTCATCATCAGCTGCGGTAAATATTCCTTTGGAACCTAGGAGGTCGGGTAGACACTCTATTCCTCCAGACAGATACATTGGTATGGTCGAGGAGAATGAGAGTAATGACGTTTTACTCCTTGAGAGTAACGAACCCGTTACCTATAAAGGTGCCATGACCTGTTCTGACTCAAAGCTATGGCTTGAAGCCATGCAATCCGAGATGGACTCTATGTACGAGAATAACGTATGGGATCTGGTTGACTTACCTGATAAGGCTCGGCCTCTTCAGTGCAAATGGCTTTATAAGATAAAGCATTCTGTAGAAGGACAACCAGATACATACAAGGCACGACTAGTGGCAAAGGGTTTCACTCAAGTGCACGGGTTGCACTATGATGAGATTTTTGCACCCGTAGTCATGCTGCGTTCCATTCGGATAATCTTAGCGATTGCCGCTTTTCATGACTATGAAATTTGGCAAATGGATGTGAAAACCGCCTTCTTAAACGGTTATTTGGAGGAGGAGTTGTACATGGTACAACCCGAAGGTTTCATTGATCCTAAAAATCCTAAGAAGGTATGCAATCTTAAGCGTTCCATCTATGGACTTAAGCAGGCTTCTCGGAGTTGGAATCATCGTTTCGACCAAGTGATAAAAGAGAATGGCTTCACTCGATCGGTCGAGGAACCATGTCTATATATCAAGTCGAGTGGGAGCAAGATAGTCTTCCTGATATTGTATGTAGATGACATACTCTTGATTGGGGATGACATACCTCTCTTAACTTCGGTGAAAGTTTGGTTAAAGAACCATTTCCAGATGAAAGATCTGGGCGAGGCACAAAGAATTTTGGGGATCCGTATCTACAGAGATAGATCACGACGGATGTTATCCCTAAGTCAGGAGTCTTATATAGATAAGATTCTTGAGAGATTCAGCATGACCAACTCCAAGAAGGGGAACCTTCCTATGGTTTCTGGGATGCAGCTGAGCAAAGCTCAGGCACCTAAGACATCGGAAGAGGTCGAGCGCATGAGTCGGATTCCTTTTGCATCAGCTATAGGATCGATCATGTATGCCATGATATGCACACGTCCAGACGTGGCATATGCATTGAGTATGACTAGTCGATACCAAGGCAATCCAGGTGAAGCACACTGGATGGCTGTTAAGAATATCCTTAAGTACCTACGGAGGACTAAGGATTGGGTATTGACTTAGGGAGGTGACACTGAGCTATGCGCAATCGGTTACGCAGATGCTAGCTTCCAAACGGACCGAGATGACTCAAAATCTCAGTCTGGATTCATTTTTACTCTTAATGGCGCTGCGGTCAGCTGGAAAAGCTCCAAACAAAATGTTATAGCAGATTCTACGACTGAATCCGAGTACTATGCTGCTTCAGAAGCTGCGAAGGAAGCTATATGGATGCGTCAGTTCTTACAAGGACTAACTGTAGTTCCTAGTTCGAATGATCCGATCACCATCTATTGTGATAATAGTGGTGCCATCTTCCAGGCTAAGGAGCCCAAGTCCAGCAACAAGTCAATGCATGTACAAAGGAAGACTCACATGATACGAGATTATGTGGAGCAAAGGGAGATAGTGATAGATAAGATTGCCACGGATAATAACGTTGCAGATCCTTTCACTAAACCTTTAAGATATGATAAGCATGTAGGGCACGTTATTTCCATGGGAATCAAACGTGTTCCTGAGTTGTATTAGTTGTTTTTTATGGATTAGACACCTGTATCTTTTCATAAAACTATTAATAAAATCATCGTTTTGTTTGATATATTGTTTTTCATGTGGGTTGTACCGACAACATTGAACACCACAAAGTGAACTGAATTACTTTATATATGTTTTGGTCCGTAATCACCTACATGAGCTGATAACTCTGGTGATTATATTGTGACGTCGATTGCTGGTGGGTTCAACGAGCCATAAGTCAAACAGTTGACTGATCGATCACATATGCGGGATATACTGATACCTCGCAGGACAGTTTTGTGACGACGTTATGGAATCCTAGATGTTACGGAACATTTGTGCCAGGTCGTGGCTAGGACATCCATAGTGTTCCTAGATTCGATTCTTTTGACTATCGACTGTCTCTTGAGATTAAGGCAGTTTTTGGATGAAAGGGTTTCTTTCTCATGGTCGACCGTAACAGGAGGCTAAGTAGATTTTTACTGGGTCATTTCATACTACGTTTGTTTCTGCAAGTTTCGAGTTGAAGAAAATATCCAACCTTTATCAGGTTATATCATTTCTCAGGGCCACTCGAGGAGTTGTAACTGAAATGCATGGCCATGCTCGAATACAGATTCGTTTATCAGTTGAGTTACTCTCTAGTCGGGAAAACCACTCTTGATACAGATCACTTGTAAACTACGACCTTTGTAAATACGGACTTTGCAAATTGGTTTACATTGATTGGGAGAAATTTATATAGGATATGAGAATCGGTTATCGCACATACACTTGTACGGACAAGTGGGAGATTGTTGGAGCCAGTGTCCTCCACAGTTAGTGCAATAACATAAATAAATCTCTGTAGGTTCACAGGGTATACTTCGTATAATAATCAGTTGATTAACGTTTATCAATAACGGTTGGCTTGCTAGATAAGGTTGACGTTATTGTCATACTGATGGCGGTAATCAACTGGTCCCTAAAAGTCACACCTATTGGATGTGTTCGAGAGATATGATTATTTGAGAAAATAATTATATTGATGCCTTATAATATGACTAAAAGGTTAGTCAGTGTTTTTGACTAAACGGTTAGTCAATGTGAGGATAAAAAATTATTTAATACAGATTAAATAATGTTGTTTAGCCGAATTAACAGTAATTCGCGATTAAATATAAAAGGTTATATTTAATTGTCATATATATTGCAAGCTAAATTAAATATAATCTGATATGTTGAATTAGTAAAATTGTAAATATACGGATATTTATAATTAATAATATACGGATATTAATTGCAATATATTAATAGCTAAATATGAACCGAAAATAAAGTATTATAATACTCTAAAATTTCGGCCATATGGAGGGTTTTTAGGAAAGAAAATACTTTTCCTAATTACACTAGGATACCTTGTGATAGGGACTATATAAAGGAATTGGTTTCCCTATTTTAGAGCTTCTTGATGAACCCTAATCAGAAGTTGAGCCTCCACCATCACATAATTCACAAAAAGAGAGAAAACGGTTTCTCAAGAGTTCTAGCAATCTCAAGGCATATCTTGTTCCATCTAGGGTGTTTTGATTAGGAGAATACCTATTTTGGTATTTGTTCTTAGACCTTTATCGCAAGGACTAAAGGTTATTTCTTAATCCCTTCGTCTTATGCAATTTTGTTTATGACTATTAATCTTATAAGTTAATTTTCATTATAATCCTGTCGATTTAAAGGGTTGTATACGGATACAAATCCCACACCTTAACCTACTAGTCTTGTATTATACTTCCTCTGTTCCAATAGGTTGTATACGTATTCCGTTTTGGGCCGTTTCATTTAATTGTATACGTTTCCATTTGGGGTCATATTATTACACCTAAAATGACACCCTTACCCTTATAATATTATCTACCCACCCTAACTGCATGTATGGGGAAAGATAATCTGGGGGTTTGTCAGAAGGAGGATGTTGTGGTGGAGGGTGAGGCGGCAGATTTGAAGGTGGTTGATGTTAAGGAGGGTGAGGCTGAGTTTGTGGTT
>JAIUZE010004003.1:0-48035 GCA_022085475.1 Heliosperma pusillum
CTCATCCGCCTCCAAAGAAGTCGAGACCAAGCTTATGCCCGCCTCAATGCCATTGAAGGCCTAATTGTTTCCGTAGAAACTAGGCTTCCTCCTGCAGACATTCATGATCCTAGTGTGTGTGATAACATTCCACCCCCTATGGGGCCACTAGAAGTCAATCCCCCACTAGTTCTTTGTGAAGCTGAAAAGCGACTCCAATACTTGGAGGAGCACCTAATGTACCTTAAGAGAGATGACATCTATATGGAGAATAATCGCAAATATGAAGCGGTAAATGCCCAATTGCCAACCAATTTCAACATGACTGACATCCCAAAATTCAAGGGGCATGAGAACCCTTTGAATCATATTCGTGCTTTCAAGGATTACATGTCTATCAATGGCATCAAACCCGAGATGTTCCTAAGGATATTTCCTTCATCTCTCGACACCATCCCTAAGCAGTGGTTCCATTCTCTAGAACACAAGAAAATTGCAACCTGGGATGATGCCGCGATTGAGTTCGCCAAGAAATACACAGACAATGCTGAAATCCAAGTCAATATGCGTACTCTAGAGGTTCTCACCCAAAATGAGAAAGAGGGTTTCACCGACTTCCTAAGTAGGTGGATAAAGACTAGCATACAGCTTGTTGAACGTCCAGACGAAGCCACGCCATTCAAGATATGATCGAAGATAGTCGTCTACCTCTACCTCCTGGAAGCAAGCCTATCAATACTCATAATCCGCTTGGAATTATGATGATTACAGATGAATAATCCACCTTGGATTGTTCACACCTCATTTACCCAATCGAAGATGAGATTCACATGTTAGAAAATGAAGGACGATATTGCGCCATTTCTCCTACCATCAATGACTTCGTCGCATGGGCTAAGAGTGTAAGTAGACAAGTTTCAGAACTTGAAATCACTGTAGCATCTCTACGCATTCCAGGCGCCACACCCCAAGAAAGCGTACCCCGTATTCGAATTCTATCTCAATAGTCTACTATGCATGAAGTGATCACATCAAGTAATAATCTAGTCAAACGAATAATCACTTTGGAAGATATGATATGATTGTCAAATCCAAAGACAAGAAGGGACACATCGACAAACTTGGCAAATTCTTTCTCAGATTGCGCAAGTACAACATGAGACTCAATCCTCAGAAATGTGCATTTGGAGTAACATCAGGCAAAATTCTGGGATATGTCATCAGCCAGAGGAGAATATAAATTGATCCATCCAAGATCAAAGCCTTAATCGAAATGCCACAACCCTAAATAGAAAAGGAGGTTTGAGGATTACTAGGCAAGGTACAATATGTGATCTGTTTCATATCAAAACTATATGATCTGCGAACCTATTTTCAAAAAGCTTAAGAAAACAGATCATACCGTGTGGGACGACGACTGACAAAAATTATTTGAAAAAATTAAGGAAATATTGGCTAAGCCACCAATGCTAATGCCTATTCAATGAGATCAACCTCTTTGTTTATATCTCACAGTCACAGAAACAACCATGGGAGCTATGCTCGCACAGGCCGTCGGAAAAGAAGAAAGAGCTATCTACTACCTTAGTAAGAAGTTCTTAGAATATGAGTGCAAATACACACCCCTCGAAAATACCTTGCCTCGCTCTTGTGTGGGCAACAAAGAAGCTACGCCACTACATGCTTAGCAAGATGGACCTTTTCAAAAAAACCCATCCTCAACAGACGTTTGGCAAGATGAACCTTAATGCTCTCAGAGTTCGATCTCAAATATGTACCTCTGAAAGTCATAATAGGACGCGCCGTTGCTGAATTTTTTGCAGATAATCCTATCCACGATGCTCAAGCAATAGACATGTGGTCATTTCCGGACGAAGACATACTACAGACTTGTGTCGACTCCTGAGACCTCTACTTTGATGGTGCATCGAATTTAAGAGGACTTGGAGTGAGAGTATTTCTCATTTTTCCTGAAGGTGATCATACCATGCTATCTGTCAAACTCGACTTCGAGGTGACAAATAACGCAGTAGAATATGAAGCTTGCCTCATTGGTCTACAAGCAACAGTCTGTTTAGGCATTAAAAATCTTCGGGTTCATGGAGACTCCTACTTGATCATCAACCGAGCTACAGGATCATGGAAAATTCGAAGTGCAAGTCTAGAACCCTATCAGGCTAGGATAGATCAAGTCGCCTAATTCTTTGATTAGGTCAGTTATCTACATCCACCTAGAGAAGAGAATCAGTTCGCACTCTTGCGAAAATTGCGGCCATGATCAATATGCCAGACAACATGATCAAAATGCCTTTATGCATCGAACGACGGTCAGAACCAGCCTATGTGCACCAACTTACAGATGAAGAAGAAAGCCTAGAATAACCCAGGTTCCAAGCCATTCTAAACTTCAAACTCAATGGTACATACCCACCAGAATTAGATAAGAGGGGACAACGCGCCATACGCCTATTAGCCTCACAATACCTCCTCATGCAAGGAGAATTGTACAAAAGAACACCTTTTGGTGTCATCCTGCGTTGTCTTGATCGTTCACAAGCACAAAAAGTAATGGAAGAAGTTCATAATGGAAAATGCGGTCCCCACTTGAGTGGAACCATGATGGCAAAAACAATTACATGTCTAGGATACTACTGGATAACAATAGAGTTAGAT
Source organism: Heliosperma pusillum (assembly GCA_022085475.1). NCBI lineage: Eukaryota > Viridiplantae > Streptophyta > Magnoliopsida > Caryophyllales > Caryophyllaceae > Heliosperma > Heliosperma pusillum. The sequence goes on from JAIUZE010004003.1 coordinate 2,653, forward strand.
TGTATTAACTACGTCAGACACGGCCATAATTGCCAAATCTTCGGGAATGTGCAACATGTTCCTCCTTCTATGCTTTACACCATGACATCTCCTTGGTCATTTTATCCTTGGGCAATCGACATCATTGGAAAGTTCACCCTAGCCGGAACAGGAGGTCACTGTTTGATCTTGGTAACTATCGATTACTTTACCATATGGGTCAAGGCAGCATCCTACACTAGTCTCAACGCTAAAAATGTGGCAAAGTTCATACAAACCAATATTATCTGCCGATATGGTTGACCACATGAAATCATTAGTGATAATGGATCACACTTCCAGGATGAGACTGAGAAATTGCTAGCCAAATACAAAATCAAGCATCATCATTCCTTGCCTTAAAGACCTCAGACTAATGGCGCAGTAGATGCAGCTAATAAGAATGTCGTCACAATCCTCAAGAAAATGACCGACAATTACCGCGATTGGCCAAGCAAAATACCCTTTGCGTTATGGGGCTATCACACTTCAGTTAGGACACCCACTGAGGCCACTCCTTTCTATTTAACTTACGGGATGGAAGCTGTACAACCAGTAGAACTTGAAATCCTATCTCTACGTATTCTTTTGAAGAGTGAAATTCCGGATGTTGACTGGAAAAGAGATAGATATGATGAACTTGTCCTCTTGGACGAGCAAAGACTGCGCGCATTACATTATGTACAGACATATCAAGCACGTATTAAACGAGTAGTCAATAAACTGGTTAAATCCAGAAACATCAAAGAAGGGGACTTGGTGCTCAAATCAGTCAGAGCTCTTCTACCTGTTGCTCCACGAGGAAAGTTCAAACCTAACTGGGCTGGGCCTTTCTTAGTCAAATCCATACTCTCAAGGGGGCAGTTAGAGTCACAGACTTAGATAGGAACGAATTTACTAACCCTACCAACCTAGACAAATTGAAACGGTACAACTCATAGCATAGTTCAAAACACAAAAACCAGGCGCACCTCGCGTCAACCTACGTGCCTCTCATGTGACACGAAATAAAACCAGCCAGGGGCCCTGACCAGATAAAATTAATGTCGCTATGCTATTGCATTTTGACATTTGGATAATCCTCATGTCATCAAATAAATTGAATTGTACTTCTTTTAGGAGTAAGCAAGGCACATGACACCTTTTTCTATGTTCATTACAAGCTCTTGCTTCGAAAAATTATTCTTTTACATTTTCGAACTACGCACAGGGTTTGATTTCATTTTTTTTATAAGGAATACGTAGGCAATCCTTCACAGGATTCAACCCGTCACTATTTTATATGTTAATAGAAGGACATTTGAAGTTGCATTTGAAATTTGACAAGAATAATAAAGGAAAATCTCATCAGTTTCTTAACTAAACTTAATCTTTTATTCATTATTCCATTAATAACAATAATATGCTACATACCTAAATTTTTTGAAATAAAAGTAAGGCTAGGATTCTAAATACCCTGCCATTTATTACAACTCAAATAATACTAAAATAATACTCCCTCCTATTCTCAATAACCTTCCCCTTTAACTTTAACACAAAAATTAAAAAACCTCACTACCCCACCATATAATAAAATTTGGACCACACAAATACACTACCCTACCACACAATTAAATTTGTACCACACAAACACTTACCAAAAAAGGAAATAGGGTAAGTATTGTGAATAGACGAAAATAGAAATGGCGAAAGTTATTGGATTTAGGAGGGAGTATAATTTATCTAAGGCTATTCTTCTATCTTCCCCTTGTCTTTGTCACCTTTGCCATTCTTTCTGTCTCGACCACGAGCCGAGCGCTATTATGCTATCTCAGACCTAATCGCCAATGGTGTTTCTCGCGGTCTAGCCTTTCCATTTCTATCCATCACCACCCTCGCGGCAGGTGTAGTTTTTGAATACTTTGCTGGATGAACAACTAGGAATCCGGTTTCTTCTTCCCCTTCGGTCAGATACTTGTCTTTCTCTTTAGCCGCTTCACGGATCTTGTAATCCATAGGCTCGTGTTTCCTCAGTTTCTCACGTTCCTCAGGAGCACTAGCCTTTCTCCATTGCAAATATGAGCGAGATATCCATAAAGAGCCAACTGGAACAGGTATGAACCACATGTTCCTCTGAATCCTCCTAGTGGCCCATTCCCGACAAGACTCTGCAGTATGAGCCAAGGTAGTCTACGGAACGGTATCAAGCCTCAGAATTTTCTATTTAAGGCCCACTTGCGTCAACAGTCTCTCCGGAAATATACATACCATGAATTCCAAGCTAGGAATACGAACTGACTGGGTTGAGTCCAAAGATGATAACCTAGTGACTTACCTGAGATGCCACCATGGCATGATCCATCGAATCAAGGGAGCGCCTTCACTCTTCAACTTATTTTCCTAATAGTTGCATATCCCAGTGAAGTCTACCTTGTAGAGCCTGGTTCTCATTGTAATTGATCAAGCATGATATCCTGTCACATTAACTGGGTGCTGCCACTCCTCCAAGCCAGCGTCGGTCACGACCTCGCTAAAGTCGCGGAACTCTGAAATCGTCGTGAAACCGTCCGCATCATTGTACTCCAATACCTCGGGGTAAGCTGAGGGCCCAATGCCCGCCACCTCGACCTCCTGAAAAGGTCAAATAGCTCTTTAATCGACGATCATTCGTCATTTTCTCAAATCAATTCAAAGAAAGCAAAAAACAAGCAATGCTTACTACTATCGGCCAGTACGCCAGTCTCTGGTGAACAAACCCGGAGTACTCCTCACCAAGAAGCAGGAGGGCGTCCCCACTCGCACCGGCCAAGTGAGCCTCTCTCTCAGCGTCAGAAGGCTACCTAAACATCGACCATGGAAGATCGATGGGGACAGTGAAGGTGTCGCGAGAGCACTGTCACGTCAAACGCTCACCCAGCTACCACACAGGCCCCATGGGCGTCCTCAGCAGCAACCGACTCGAGATCCTATGACGCACGACCTCGGCTACAAAAGCCGGAGCATCCTGGTAGTCCCCCCAAGGTCTGGGAGCCAACTAAAATGAAGAAACAAGGAGGTTATTCCCAGGATCAATTTTAGAAGCGAAAGGGTCATTTCAGTGATCTATTGCAGATAAAAAGACAGAAAATAAGGAATCAAAGATACTTACATGATCCAACTATAGAACATTCACGCCCCTCCGACAGATGTCGTAAGAAGAACGCTGGCTCTTCCTACGACACATCACCCAGTCCCTCACAACTGGGTACGCCCTTGGTTCCGGCTACGACCTCTTGGGCGTGAAGCCCGGAAAGTAGGAGTACACCCACGCCTGCAAACAAAACAATAATCATTCAAACTACAAACATCGATATTTCGATGAAATGCGAAGTCATTTATTGATCCTTCAATAAATGCAAAAAGGAAGGTTCATACCTCTAACAAGAGCCTATGCCCAACAGTAGCAGGAGAAGTCCACTTCTCTATAAGATCTGGTCTAACCATAGCCCTCATATAATGGGTAGGGACCTCAAAGCCAGGAGTAACTGTAACACCCCCATAATCCGTTATATTTAAAAATAGAGTTTTCATGTAAAATTCGGAATATGGATGTGTCACATTTGAACCAATTGTAGTAGAAGTATTTAAATCATGTAATTCAAAGGGGTAAATGTCCAAGTGAATTAAAAACCAAAGAGTAAAATCCGATTACAACCAAATCCAAATGTTTGCGGAAGCGAATAAGTTTGATGATGCAAAATAAAGATAATTGTCTAAACATTGCTTTCCAATAAAAACAATAACGCGCGCGCTCTTTTTCTTGGTTCCCAGTCCTAGTGCCTTGGATTACCTGTCACACCTCTCTTCTCTCACAATAGTGGTCCAATAGCAATTCCAATTACGGACAAAAACAAAAGAGGGTCAACAATAATGTTGAGTAAGGTAAACAATCCAAAAACAAATAAATAAGAGTTTTACTTAAAATTTAGAATTCATAAGAAAGTAGAATATCATTGAGAAGTTCAAGTTTCTAAATAAGGAAATCCGATCCAAAATAGTTAGTCCTTCCAAATCTTAAAACACTTTCCTTCGAAGAAAACAGTTCTTCACTTTCTTTAGTAAGTAATGGATAGAGGCCGTATGGAGAGGATTCCCTCGCCCTAAACCGGATAAGACGGGGTTCACCAAACCATGTACAATAACTGTCCAAAAATCCTGAGTGTGCACACCCCTCCAAGGGCCAACCCCAAGGAGGAAGATAAGAGGACGGGGTCTCGATCAACTAACCCCCACCAGAAGCTCTGTATAGGAGGTCCCATTTTATTATTTGGGAACAACCTACCCCTCTACCAAAACCGTTCAAACCAAAAATCAAAACCATTTCCAAACAATTAAATCCATTTCTTGAGATTAACCATCTCCATAACTTGTACAAAAGATCAAACGGTTTTGGTTTTCAAACTCTTAAAAGTTATGAGTCCTTTATTATATTTCAACACTTCAAAGGATGGAATAACATCAATTATTTTTCAATATTTCATCACAATAATCCAAACTTATAATAACAACCATTATAAACATTATACACAATATAACATTTGAAACAATACTCAATAGTTCAAGAAATAGTGTATGGACAAGCGTTTCCCTTACCTTATGAGCTGGTCTAGAAGTTTAAAGTGCTTCTTCTACAAATCCCGAGTCTACAATATACATAAAGTACTCGTTACTAAATTATTCCAGACGGTCCTTAACTAGTTCAATTGATTTTATGCATTTTACTCGGTTTTTGTTATGTTTCCATTTTTAACGTTTTGTTCCGAGTTTTATTCTTAAGAAAGCAAACTAAGTTCATGGTCAGAATATTTAAGAGTATTTTATCAAGGTGGTGCTTTTAGTTTAACAAGTTATAGCTTATACACTTGGTTTATACAAGTTCATTATCTCATACATACTTTACGGTTTTACAGATTCTGAACAGTGACTTCAAAACGTCATAACTCCTTCGTTACTTAACTTTTTGGGGTAAGACTAGTGAGGTTAGATTATTTAAGATGTCCTACAACTTTAAGTGTCAAATACTAACAGTCCAAAAACGATTCTAAGGCCTCTGAAATTTCTGTTTAGTAAAACGTGACGGTTTCCGAGTCACAGAAAGTTTTGGGCTGGTTCGGGTGTTTAAATAGTCGAAATATCGGTTTTCAAAAGGCCAAAATGCATGTGTCTCATTAAAGTTTATCATAGTCAAATATCAAGAATTTATCTTTAGTATAACTTTATTTACTAGTGGTCTACTCGAAAATGGTAGATTCTCAACTATCAATCTAAAGAACAATATTTTATCAGATTTCCAGCTTGTCATTTTGTGTTGCAAAAATCATATAAAATCAAATACTTAATATTCGTTTACGAAACAAACTCCAATAGATCTACTATTTAGTCTACCAACTTTTATGTTTATACAATGTTAGCCAAAAATAGGTTTAAGATGTACCATTGGACGGATCTTTAACCAATGGTCAGAATATGAGTCACAAAATGTTTTTAAGTAGATTACAAAGATTATAAATTCAAATGAGTTTATTCCAGGGCCTAATATACTCTATATTCATTGAAGTTCATTGTGGTAAAAGGGTTTGTCCTCATTAATCCTTTAAGTTACTTTTTAAGACACAAACATTAGAACTAGCAGATTCGATTGTCCAGAATCATGTTCTTTTTGTATGATTTTGCATTTGCAAACGACTCATGGGATTATGACAAAATTTTGTACACTGGTTATAGACAGGAAGACCTACGAGATATAGTTTTTTCATAGCAATAAAACAAGTCTAAGTTGGATTTTTATTCTATTAATTATCAACCTTCGGATTTGACACTTTGATGATTGTTATGTGCTTAAGTTCATGCATGCATGAATGGAAACTTGTTTAATTATTGTTCTACGATTTAAACTAAATGAATAGGTGTTCTTAAGGTTAATAAACATAAAATGGTGGTTTAGACATTCTCACCAAGTGAGGATCTTGGTGCTAAGGCTAGATCCTCCTCCTTATGCTCCCTCCTTCTTCTTCTTCCTCTTTTCGGTTTCTCTCTCTAATCTCTCTTTCTTTCTATTATTTTTTTTGTGTGTGTGTTTGAATGAATTGTAATCTGGTGGGAGGTAGAGTGAGGAGTAAATAGGAGTGGTTATGGGAAGAATAAAAAGAAGGGTGTTGGGAAGAGGGGGAGTAGGGGTGTAGGGTGGTTATGGGAAAGACAAAAAGAAAAGTGTTGGGAAGGGGGAGGTGTAGGTAGGGCGGCACAAGCATGGGTAAGGGGATCTATTTCCCTCATTATGGCAGCTAGGATTTGGTGTTTGAGTCGGGTTTTCGCGCGACGGAAAAAGATGCGCGAGACGGTGATTTATGCAACTTCGAAATGCAATACAATTTCACCAATTATCGACACCAGAATTATATATGTTCTTTCTTGTTTTATCATGGGTGAATTTATTTTAGGATTGTATTTTACTATCATTTATTCTCAATGTGTGACGATAAAGTTTATTATTAAATTTAGCGACTCGAGATCGCGGTAATCGCATTGTTACCAATTTCCATTTTATCACCTATTGATTTTAGCTTCATAAATATCTTTATTATTATTTTTTTTTTTATATAAACTCCTTTATATTTTATTGACGGATTTTACGGGTATTACAATCTACCCTCCTTAAAAACAAACTTCGTCCTCGAAGTTAAAACATCCCTCTAAAGCAACAAGTATAACTTCGTTCCTTAATATACGAGGGAAAGATGTGGGTGTTACATCCCACCTCCCTTAAAGAACATTACGTCCTCGTAACTAAATATTTGGCTCGAATAGTTCTGGATACTTAAGCTCCAAGGTTTCCTCGGCTTTCTAAGCGCGGGCGTCATTGGTTGACCATAATACCTCCTCAATTACTTTCAAGGTCTCATATTGGCCTATGGGTTTAGGCTTAATTTTCCTTTCTAACGAAATCGCATAACCCTTCTCCTAGGTGATACCCTAACCAAAATCAACTTATCTCCCACTCATGGTTAATAATCGATCGCTATGCTGGTCCATTCCCTAGTTACGCGAGAAACGCTCAATACTTTCTCCCTCATCAAATTGCATCTTCTATCTCTATTATTTTCACCTATAATTACGCATATACATGTGTTCCATAACATCCATTAACCTCTTGCGGTCTTACCAACTTCTTTAAACCAAAACTCTTAAATTCATCTGTTTTACCTCAAAAAATGGAAACAAATTTTCCCTCAAATCGCTAAATAATTATAATATATAAAGCTATAATGATTTCACTAAATCCGATTCCGCATGAAATTCTAGTAATCATTAACTTAATTCTTCGAATTTACACTGTTGTATCATCATTCACCTTAAGCCTCATAACACTCCATGTATCACATCTTGAAATTAATGTAGCGGTCTTAATTAACCGTTATTTAAAAACTTCACAATTCATTTCTCCGTCATCTCGCATCCACAAAACTATGGTATATCTCAAATCCCTGATTGATCATTAAAACCAACACATAGCCTACTAATTTTAGCATTCTCTATTGTCGTCAAATCACTAATGGGTCAATAAGGGTTCCCCGAAAATTCACCCTTAGATTTTCTCCATCGGTCAATTACTATAATTGGTAAAATTCTTCTTAGTATAAATTACTTAAAACATTATCTCTTCACATGCTACAAGCCTCCAACAACTACGAAATTTCTTTACAGATTGTTATAACAGTTACCTCAAATAACCAAGTGTTCCTCAAGAATCTCAATCAATATCGTGCTACGTCAAACTTCTATCTTTCACTCAAGTTCCATTTGTCATGTCCATTACTTTTCCATAAAATATGTATCCCTAATCATATCCTTAATCTCATCACAAATATTAACTCCACTTGCTCTTTGGTGAACAATTGTATATAAGCCTCATATCCTCTTTTTACTTCTCGCAACATTACATTCTCTTTTCACAATTATTCATAATCTTATGCCTCTTTACTGAATCCACACTCTAACTAGAGTTCTTTCAAGTATATGGGTAATCGCTTGTTCTTAATATCTTAGGACACGTAAATATCCAACTTACTACACAAGATCACGCCAAACAGTTAGCTACTACCCCAGTGTCCATTCTATTTCTTATAACTATTATTCTTTCTAAACATACTACTTTCGTTCCAATAAAAGATAGAGACATAATATTTAGTGATATCATTTAAACAAATAGTGTCTCATTTTACTCCTTCAACATATGAGACTTAAAGATCTCAAATCGATTTCAATGTCATGGATAATATCTCATTTTACTACCTGCAACGCTTATATCACATACAGTTAATTAGGCAGCAATCGTATGTATAACATCTCATATTATTATTCACATGATTGAAATTGTTCTTTAAAACTAGATATCAACAGCGTATACGTCATCTCGTACTACCTTTCATACAACTGATATCTCAACAATCATTTGTCCATCAGGACTAAGCATCCAAGGTTATTCAACCCATCTTATATCATAGTCATTTGACCAACATTGTACAAACTCAACTATTCACCATTTATTGTCTTAGATAAAATAATTATAAATTTCCACGATATAGTTAGCTTGTAAGTTCCTAATAACCAGACTGTACCCATGTGTTCTACATAAATCCTCGTAATTATCGCTATTGAAATCCCACTTGAATTCCGCACTAGATCACACTCTTCCTCGTGTTCATCACCTTCTCTTGCCTTCTCTAGTGGCGTATATCCTCTCCCTTTCTTTATTTAGAATTAATCAACGACTCTTTATGGCCACTTAGACTATATAGCCCATAGTTATCATGATCACAATCTATAAGCTCAAATTTTGGATCTTATCTACTCTGCTTCTTTAATAAAGTTAACTACCCTATTTTTTTGTTTCCCATACATAATCTCTTGCCACTCCACATGTTTCATATTCATCCAACTAAGTCTTTTATTTCATGGTGTGGTTGGTAAGCTAGCTCAAACACGTGAACTTATCTTTCTCACTAATGTGTCCACAAGGTCTAAAAGAGCGTCTCAAAGAGGTCAAATATTATAATATATCCTACTCGGACAAACTGTTCATTCTATTTACCTTTAATTTTAAACAAAACCAGACTTTATATGCATCACGCATCCGAGCCTCAAATATACCTGACATATTACAAACCAATAGATGATTCTTTCAACTCTTTTCGCAAATTCAAATAACTATTACTATAAGTAAACTAGTTCTTGAACACACCTCAAAAAAATTCACTTACATCCCTCTAGGCCATTGTTCTACTTATCCCAAACGTTTAAATTATTCTTCCTGCTCATGTATACCAAAATTAAAGTGATCTCTTAATACTAATTACTTCAAACTATTCTCCTCAATTAAGAACCACAACCATTTGTGCTAAGCTTTCATTCTCTCAGAGTCATGTTGCAACCTAAATCACCAATGTCATACCTATGTAATTTCTTAGTCATACTAAAGCAAAAGAAGTATCTACTCTCTCATTTAAATCTACGAAATTCTCCACCAAAATGTATTAATAACCCATAAATTACGATTTACATCTCGACGACTCAACTTCATCATTGATCAAATATAGTCCTTACACTTATCCTCAAAATATCATTCAGTGCGTTAAGTGGAGTCAATTTGATAGCATCCTACTCTATTCCAATATACTCTATTCCAATATCTTTTCATCATTCAAAGCACAATCACCTTTAATATCCACATCATAAATATCATCCCAGTTGAGCAAGTCATATTACCTCGATTCTTTCAGCTAGTACCTCTCATCAATTATTTTCTACACATGCTATCTCTAAACTACCGATCTTCACATTACATCATCATCATTCTCAAATATAATAGCGTAAATGTTCATCCCTTTTTTTTCCAACTATATAGTTCTTGATAATCCACCAAGTTAAATCGAATCATTGGTATAATAGTCTTTCAAGAAAAGTTATCTACTGATATATCTCAATAACATTCGTATCATTATAACAACAATAACATATTTATCAATACCTCAATTCATCGTCCATATACAAAGAAATATTTAGTCCTACATCTCACAAATTTCCAAGATTTCTTAATCAGCAACCACAAATAGGTGTATTCAGTCATGCAGACTTCCCTAAGTTCCAAATTCCTCTCAAAGTTATCCTTATTATATAGTCTAACTAACTTTTCAAATAAGCTCTTTTACATTAGAATCTTGCATATAAACAACTAATTAACAATATCCCTCCTTACCATATGAACATTCTCCAAACACTAAGGTTCCCAAATAAAATGTACTATTACGTTGATCATATAGCCAATGTCCCTTAAAGAATGTTCAGCTATACCTACTACACTTTCACTTTGCTTATATATACCAAAATTTTAATGCTCACTTATTGTCCAAACTTTGTACACAATTTTTAACCTCAATTAAACACTAGAATAGTTCCACTTTAAGTCTCATCGCAACAAACAATACCAAAGGCTAATAAGTAGTGCAACATTTGATTTTAATTATATTATTAGTCATTTTTAAATCTAGGATTATACTCCCACGTAAATCTTCACTTGTAATATCAAGTCTCAAAATCCATAATCTCTATAATTCATTAGTGTTAAAACCATTTACAACTCACGTCTTCAATTAGTTATATAATCACTAAAACTGTAACATCTTGTTACCACTCCAAATAGAACCAATAGCCATATCATGCAATACATTCCCAATAATGATCGCCATCACATAACAATTTGAATTATAAGACAAATTCTCATGTATATAATCTCAACTAATTCAATATGTTACACCTCTCAAGTACCATCATAAGTTATTATTCCATTTCATAACACCATATTATGTGCATACTCAATTTCACTTCAAATCATATTAACATACAACATTACATACCATTTTCATATCCCTTACAAATCATAATGTTCAATCATTCATGTCGATTCCAACAATTCGTAACATACGTCCCATACAATCCCACACTCATCTCACACGCGCCATTTAATATTGTTATTAATATTATTACTATTTTGAAAACCTTTTGAAAATATTTACTTAGATCGGTCGATTCACGGGCGGTGAAGAGATATGAAGATCTAATCACCTATCCAAGAAGGAAACCCGCTCTGATACCACTTTGTAACACCCCCATAATCCGTTATATTTAAAAATAGAGTTTTCATGTAAAATTCGGAATATGGATGTGTCCATTTGAACCAATTGTAGTAGAAGTATTTAAATCATGTCATTCAAAGGGGTAAATGTCCATGTGAATTAAAACACAAAGAGTAAAATCCGATTACAACCAAATCCAAATGTTTGCGGAAGCGAATAAGTTTGATGATGCAAAATAAAGATAATTGTCTAAACATTGGTTTCCAATAAAAACAATAACGCGCGCTCTCTCCCGTGGTTCCCACGTCCTAGTTCCTTGGATTACCTGTCACACGATCTGCTCTCACAATAGTGGTCATAGCAGTTCCAATTAAGGACAAAAACAAAAGAGGGTCAACAATAATGGTGAGTAAGGTAAACAATCCAAAAATAAATAAATAAGAGTTTTACTTAAAATTTAGAATTCATAAGAAAGTAGAATATCATTGAGAAGTTCAAGTTTCTAAATAAGGAACTCCGATCCAAAATAGTTAGTCCTTCCAAATCTTAAAACACTTTCCTTCGAAGAAAACATTTCTTCACTTTCTTTAGTAAGTAATGGATAGAGGCCGTATGGAGAGGATCCCCTCGCCCTAGTCCGGATAAGACGGGGTTCACCAAACCATGAACAATAACTGTCCAAAAATCTCGAGTCTACAATATACATAAAGTACTCGTTACTAAATTATTCCAGACGGTCCTTAACTAGTTCAATTGATTTTATGCATTTTACTCGGTTTTTGTTATGTTTCCATTTTGAACGTTTTATTCCGAGTTTTATTCTTAAGAAAGCAAAATACGTTCATGATCAAAATATTTAAGAGTATTTTATCAAGTTGGTGCTTTTGGTTTAACAAGTTATAGCTTATACACTTGGTTTACACAAGTTTACTATCTTATACATACTTTACGGTTTTACAGATTCTGAACAGTGACTTCAAAACGTCATAACTCCTTCATTAATTAACGTTTTGGGGTAACACCAGTTAGGTTGGATTCTTTAAGATGTCCTACAACTTTAAGTGTCAAATACTAACAGTCCAAAAACGACTCTAAGGCCTTTGAAATTTCTGTTTAGTAAAACGTGGTGGTTTGCGAGTCACAGAAAGTTTTGGGCTGGTTCGGGTGTATAAATAGTCGAAATATCGGTTTACAAAAGGCCAACATGCATGTCTCTAATTAAATTTTATCATAGTCAAATATCAAGAATTTATCTTTAGTATAACTTTATTTACTAGTGGTCTATTCGAAAATGGTAGATTCTCAAATATCAATCTAAAGAACAATATTTTATCAGATTTCCAGATTGTCATTTTGTGTTGCAAAAATCATATAAAATCAAATACTCAATATTCTGGGACGAAACCAACTCCAATAGGTCTAGTATTTAGTCTAACAACCTTTATGTTTATACAATGTTAGCCAAAAATAGGTTTAAGATGTACTATTGGACGGATCTTTAACTAGTGGTCAGAATAGGAGTCACAAAATGTTTTTAAGTAGATTACAAAGATTATAAATTCAAATGAGTTGATTCCAGGGCCTAATATACTCTATTTTCATTGAAGTTCATTGTGGTAAAAGGGTTTGTCGTCATTAATCCTTTAAGTTACTTTTTAAGACACAAACATTGGGACTAGCAGATTCGATTGTCCAGAATCATGTTCTTTTTGTATGATTTTTCATTTGCAAACGACTCATGGGATTATGACAAACTTTTGTACACTGGTTATAGACATGAAGACCTACAACATATATTTTTTTCATAGCAATAAAACAAGTCTAAGTTGGATTTTTATTCTGTTAATTATCAACCTCCGGATTTGACACTTTGATAATTGTTATGTGCTTAAGTTCATGCATGCATGAATGGAAACTTGTTTAATTATTGTTCTACGTTTAAACTAAATGAATAGGTGTTCTTAAGGTTAATAAACATAAAATGGTGGTTTAGACATTCTCACCAAGTGAGGATCTTGGTGCTAAGGCTAGATCCTCCTCCTTATGCTCCCTCCTTCTTCTTCTTCTTCCTCTTTTCGGTTTCTCTCTCTAATCTCTTTTTCTTTCTATTATTTTTTTTTTGTGTGTGTGTTTGAATGAATTCTAATCTGGTGGGAGGTAGAGTGAGGAGTAAATAGGAGTGGTTATGGGAAGAATAAAAAGAAGGGTGTTGGGAAGAGGGGGAGTAGGGGTGTAGGGTGGTTATGGGAAAGACAAAAAGAAAAGTGTTGGAAAGGGGGAGGTGTAGGTAGGGCGGCACAAACATGGGTAAGGGGATCTATTTCCCTCATTATGGCAGCTAGGATTTGGTGTTTGAGTCGGGTTTTCGCGCGACGGAAAAAGATGCGCGAGACGGTGATTTATGCAACTTCGAAATGCAATACAATTTCACCAATTATCGACACCAGAATTATATATGTTCTTTCTTGTTTTATCATAGGTGAATTTATTTTAGGATTGTATTTTACTATCATTTATTCTCAATGTGTGACGATAAAGTTGATTATTAAATTTAGCGACTCGAGATCGCGGTAATCGCATTGTTACCAATCTTTCCGTTTTATCACCTATTGATTTTAGCTTCATAAATATCTTTATTATTATTATTTTTTTATATAAACTCCTTTATATTTTATTGACGGATTTTACGGGTATTACATTGGGACATTAGGATAAAGAGTAGAACAAGAGATAATTTCTCTGGATGGTAAGGATATGGGAGTATCCTCACTAGAAGTAGGCTCGATAGATAATTTATTAGCATAAGTCGAAGGCACAAAGGACATAGAAGCACCGGTATCAAATAGAATAAGACACGGTTGCTCTAAGATTGAGAACATACCCGTAATTATCTCCGGATGAGCATCGGCTTCGGCTCGGCTCAGAACGAAGATAGAACCCTTAGGTTTAGCAATTGGAGGGGGCAACTTACGATCGGGGCAATCCTCATAACGGTGACCACTCTTTTGGCAAAAGAAGCAAATATAAGGTCGGTTGTAACATGCCACACCGGGGTGGTATGGAAGTCTACAACGGTTGCATAAGCGACCTTGAGCTTGAGCTTGAGCATATGGCCTATGAGCCACATTAGATGTAGCTCGAGGAATGAAAGGAGCGGGAGCTCTTGTACTTGCATTAGGAGGAGGATTGAATCTCCTCTTGTTGACATAAGAGTTGGAGGAAGACGGAGTAAACGGTCTCTTTCCAAAGAAATTAGGCCTAGGAGTGAAAGAATGAGAGGGATTCTTCATCATAGCTTCATCCTTGATGGCCTTCATGAAGTAGTATTCCTCCTCACTTTACTTTGAAATAAAGAACTAAGCTTGTTCCGGTAGTAGAAAGCTCGGTCCTCGTCATCTTTGATAAGCCTCGGAGCAAAGTGAGCAAGTTTGTTAAACTCCGTAGTGAAGTCTTGTGCCGATAAGTTACCTTGCTTGAAGTCAATAAATTTTCTTGAGCCTTTGTTGCTTGAGCTCCTTAGGATAAAATCGACCTTCCACTAGAGCTTTGAAACAAACCCAATTGAAATCATCTTCAAGAGTAGCGGTGACACTAGTAATAGCCCACCAATTATCAGCTTCCGTTACAAGGAAGTGCTTAGCAATCCTTACCTTGTCCTCTTCACGGACTTGGTATAAATCAAATTGCTTCTGCATTTCTCAAAACCATTCCGATAGCTCGGTAGGGTCTGGTTCTCCACCATAAGGTATAATCTTACTCCTAGCTATTTGGCTTGCCACCCAAGCGTAGCCTCCTTGATGGTTATCTTCTCCATGAGGGGGAACTTGGTTGGCTTGAGCTAAAGCCGCAACTTGCTGATTCTTCAACACTTGCGTAAGATCTTCTAGCATAACGTTCTCTACTACTCTAGGTCTAACCATCTTCATAAGAAACAAAAACAAAATAAGTTAATCCTAACACTTAGCATAAACAAATAGACTACCAAGTAAAGTCCTTAACTTCTACCCATCTCTAATTTATTATTTCAAGGTCAAGTAGTTTAAGTTTAGGGTTCACGTATGTGCGTCGGGAGCGATAAAGCTCTGATACCAACTGTGATAACCCTCGTGAATGCGGAAATATAACATACAAGCATGTGATTTAATTAGCGGAAAATACGGTGTTTTTAAAACTTTTTACATGCAAATAGAAAGGTACGAGGAATTTCAATAATTACAAATCAAAGTATAAAATACTACAAGAGACGTAGTCTCTCAAAATGTTATCAAATATCAAAGTTATTAGCAACTAGCTAAAATCGTCTAGAGATGAATCATCCAGGCCAACGCCCGCTAGCTCACACCCGAACCCAAAATACCACAAGCAAAAAGTCATCCAATCAAGCAACCTGTTCATCCATGAAAAACATGAACGCCACAGTCAGTTGGGAGTAACTCCGGGTTCTCCCAGCCATATCATATTAAACGTACATAAACGAAAATACAAAAGTAGAAGCATGCATATATAGATATACATGTGAAATACGAGAAGAATAAATAGGCATTTCGATATATAAGGTATCGGTACATGAAGTGCAAATCCGTAACCATCATGCTATAGATAGACTCGGGGATAAACACTATTACGCAACCATATACTCACTAGGTCTTGCATCTCACCGTTAGCGGCATAAGTTTGATAAGATGGAGACTCGACAAACAAACCATGCCAAGTCCATCCAACGATCACCAATGAATTCATCATATAATCCCATCCATTCAATCCAACTTACAAATCCGTTGACGACATCTCTCACGGTAACTGACACGCACTATCACCGTGTTACCTGGCAAGTTATGATTAAAATCGCATCCACGGGATAAACATTTCCCTTAAGCATCCCATTAACATTCGTAGATGTAGACTAATTTCCTCCCTGTAAGTACGACGATATAAATATCCGATCCTAGTCTAAACCTGGCCAGACTCTCGAAATAACATTTTCCGATTCGACATGCGATAAACGTTTCGCATCCAAGACTCGGTCAAACATAGACGCCGAGTACCCCAAATTCGGTCAACCTTCACGAAAGAGGCGGAAAAGAGCACAAGCATCATAACAAGCGGTACGCTACATGCAATGAAACCACCTCGCAAGTATACAACATTTGACGGCCGGGTCGATCAACGCAAAGCGTTCGCCTCCCAACAACGTCGTCATATGCCCACTAACACATGCAATCAAGCAGTAAGGATACACTCCCGTTCCGACATTCCAGCCTTACGAACGTGGAGGTAGCCAAGGGAATGAGAGTACAAAGCACAAAGAAAATTAGTGCTCAAACCGTAACATATGTAAAACCGACTCAAAGTGGGACATATCAAAAACCGTCAAAAAAACTGCGATACAAGCGAAGGGATTATCATAGATTCGAAACATTAATATTTAAAGTCAACTTTTAGGGTCAAACCCGGAAGTCAAGAAAAGTCAAAGTCAAAGTCAAACCCGAGACCCGAGACCCAAACCCGACAATTGGAGTGGGCTACAAGCAAATCACTATCTCAAATCCAGTTTTTTAGTCCTTTCTCTTGTGCCTTGCTGTAGGGGAAGTTCTCTAAGTCATATCTTTGAGTTTCAGTTTAAAACAAATCACTCTCTCTAAAACAGCCTCCATTTTTGTCTGTTTTGTTTTCAATTTTAGTAAAAATAGTAAATCATCCCTTAAACTCACAAGCCTTAGTAGTTTACAGTGCAAATTGGTTATCAGAGCTTTGGTTGAGAGTCTTAGTGTGTTCATTTTCCCTAACTACATTTAAAATTACAAAAACAACCCAATGAGTGAAGAGAGAATCACCAACTTAGAGACTATGGTGGAAGGCATAACCGGAACTGTCACACAACTCACAATGATGTAGAACTTAGTCGATTTAGACTGAACAGTTCAACGAGCTGTTCGTTCTAGTACTGTAATGACAAGTTATATATTTGCAACGAAATTATACTGTTTCGTTGTAGTATTTTTGTAATAATAAGAACTGAAATTAAAGATAGAAATGGGTGAATCTCGCTCTCCGCCTCGCAAGGTACGAGCTTGAAACACTCGAAGCCAACCTCGCAAGGCTGTCTTATTTCTTTGGTCTCACAAGAACAAAGAAGCAAGCTCACAATAATGTAAACTCTCAGATTTTTGGATTCATAAAACTGATTTGTTTATATGGGTTGCTTTGGTTTATATAGACCAAAGCACATACAAAAGCATCTACTTTATCTTACACAATCTGAAACATTAAGGTCTAAACATAAGCCTAGGTACTAGACAATCCTCCTAGCTCTTGATTTATTGATAAAAGAGTTGGGACCAGCTGCATTTTCTGAGATAGCACAAAAAGGGAGGAATCAAAAGAGCCTTTAAGTCCAATAGAGCTTGTTTTGCCAAAAGGGGAAGATTCAAAAAGATGTGTGAGCTGATGAACTAGGCTTGCACGACTAGACCTTCTTTCAAACCCTTCACTGGAGTAAGAATAGGAGAACCCTTAGTCCCAGCCAAGCCCTCAGTGACAGACAAAGGCAAGGACCCTGAGACAGACTTGAGAAAGACAGTATCCCTTAAGAAGTGCTTTAAATGTCAGGGCTTTGGGCATTTTGCTAAAGAATGCCCCTCTAAAAGGGCTTTGAGCAGATGGATGTTGTAGAATGGGGTGAAGATGAGATCCTTGTATGTGAGGAGAGTTTGGAGGAGCATGAGGAAGAGCCTAGAGAGGAAATGATAGAACCAGATGCAGGCTTGAGTCTAGTAACCTGGAGGGTTATGCACACCCAACCTCAACCATTAGAGGATGACCAGAGGCAGCAAATATTCAGGACCAGATGCACTATAAGGGGAAGGGTTTGTAACATGATAATTGATGGGGGAAGCTGTACCAATGTGGCATCCACAACCCTAGTGGAGAAACTGTCCCTAACCACACAAGAACACCCCCACCCCTATAAACTGAGATGGCTGAACAAGGGAGTGGAAGTAAGAGTTGACAAGCAGTGTGTTGTGCCATTCTCTATTGGCAAGGGATACACTGATGAGGTTTTGTGTGATGTTCTACCTATGGATGCTTGTCACCTTCTATTGGGCAGGCCCTGGGAGTTTGATAGAGATTCTGTACACCATGGGAGGGACAACACCTATGTTTTCAGGTTTGGTAACAAGAAGATCATACTAGCCCCCTTACCCCCCAATGTTAAAGGGAACATTACCCCTGTCAATGACATTTCCAAGGAAGTCCTACTACTGAGTGAAGCTGAGATGGTTCAAGAGCTTATGGGTGATGAAGTTGTGTTCATCCTACTAACCAAAGAGGTCCTACTTCCCCAAGGAAGCATTCCAGCTGAGGTTCAACAAGTACTGAAGGATTATGGGGATGTGTTCCCTGCTGACTTGCCTAGTGGACTACCCCCTCTTAGAGGGATAGAGCATCATATTGATCTCATTCCTGGAGCAATGCTACCCAACAAACCTGCTTACAGAAGTGATCCAAAGGCCACTCAAGAGCTACAAGCTCAGGTTGGTGACTTACTCAGCAAGGGTTTTGTGAGGGAGTCCCTAAGTCCATGTGCAGTTCCTGCCTTGCTAGTGTCCAAGAAGGATGGGTCCTGGAGAATGTGCATAGACAGTAGGGCCATCAACAACATTACCATCAAATACAGGTTCCCTATACCAAGGTTGATACGAGTCGGTTGTGGGTCAATGAAGGAACGAGTTCATTGAAAGTCGGAAATCGGTTTAATCATTCCGGAGAATAATTAAATGTATTTCGAGCTTTTATTGAACGTGTGAGCTTCAATGGATGGTGCAAAAATTGAACGGAAAAAACTGTCGCTGATTCTACACGTTCATGGATGCTATTCTTAATTAGTCTTAATTAGTCTTTTCATTAATTTATTAATTAGGAATAATCCCTAAAATTAAGGTTTGAACGGTTATAGAGTCTGTTTGTAATAAGTAGCTGGTGTTAATTAGGTTAATTGCAGCAATTAACACAACCTTAATGCTTGGACAGTTACAGGGACTGTTTAATATTGCCCTGAATGCTCTTAATTGCCTTGGACGACCATTAGGGTTTGTTGAAGGCTATTTAAAGTCCTTGTATGGCTGGTTGTATGAAAACACAAGATTTTAAATAAGAAAAAGAATTTCCTCTTTGCAAATTAACGTTGTTAATTGTGAGAACATGAGTGTTTGAGTGAGTTCAATCACAGCTTGAGAGTTGGGACGCGTATTCCAAAACTTAAGAACAAATCATTCGACGCGTATTGAGTGATTTTCCATTGTTAATGCTATAGGTCTAGCGTTGGCAAATATCCCGGTTACAATCATGTCCTATTCCGCTGCTCAATCGCATCATATGGTATCAGAGCTTAGGCTCTTGATTTCCTTAAATGCAAGACGATCCATGAAAGAGTTCTTGGAGTTCCAATCATGGGGTTTCGACCCAAACTTACCTCCTATTTTTGATGTTTATCCAGATGATGAGGAACGTGTTACAAGGGAGGTTCGATTGGTTACCGTGGTGGGATTCGCATACCAGGGTCACTCGTTACAACCCGAAGAAGAGACGGATCTTGTATTCCTTGTCCCAAAGAAAACTTGTCCTACAAACAGGAGTGCTTGGCATTTGGCGTTATGTGGCTTTCACTCGGCTGTCCTTGGTTGGTGCATGCCTAAGTACTCATGGGAGCTCGCAAGTGATGCCGCGCAATCAAGGAAAAGAAGGGAGACGGATAGGTCTATCCAAGAGCTGCTCTTCCACGAGTATGTGAGACTGAAATCGCTCGGTGAACCCTACAATAGTTGGACAACGGACAGCAAGCCCAAGACCCTCGTGTTTGATCCGGGTGGAGTTGCACGGTCTAAGAATCGGGACGATTCTTTTTGAAGAAAGGGAGTATGATACGAGTCGGTTGTGGGTCAATGAAGGAACGAGTTCATTGAAAGTCGGAAATCGGTTTAATCATTCCGGAGAATAATTAAATGTATTTCGAGCTTTTATTGAACGTGTGAGCTTCAATGGATGGTGCAAAAATTGAACGGAAAAAACTGTCGCTGATTCTACACGTTCATGGATGCTATTCTTAATTAGTCTTAATTAGTCTTTTCATTAATTTATTAATTAGGAATAATCCCTATAATTAAGGTTTGAACGGTTATAGGGTCTGTCTGTAATAAGTAGCTGGTGTTAATTAGGTTAATTGCAGCAATTAACACAACCTTAATGCTTGGACAGTTACAGGGACTGTTTAATATTGCCCTGAATGCTCTTAATTGCCTTGGACGACCATTAGGGTTTGTTGAAGGCTATTTAAAGTCCTTGTATGGCTGGTTGTATGAAAACACAAGATTTTGAATAAGAAAAAGAATTTCCTCTTTGCAAATTAACGTTGTTAATTGTGAGAACATGAGTGTTTGAGTGAGTTCAATCACAGCTTGAGAGTTGGGACGCGTATTCCAAAACTTAAGAACGAATCATTCGACGCGTATTGAGTGATTTCCCATTGTTAATGCTATAGGTCTAGCGTTGGCAAATATCCCGGTTACAAATCATGTCCTATTCCGCTGCTCAATCGCATCAAAAAGGTTGTACCGGGATATTTGCCAACGCTAGACCTATAGCATTAACAATGGGAAATCACTCAATACGCGTCGAATGATTCGTTCTTAAGTTTTGGAATACGCGTCCCAACTCTCAAGCTGTGATTGAACTCACTCAAACACTCATGTTCTCACAATTAACAACGTTAATTTGCAAAGAGGAAATTCTTTTTCTTATTCAAAATCTTGTGTTTTCATACAACCAGCCATACAAGGACTTTAAATAGCCTTCAACAAACCCTAATGGTCGTCCAAGGCAATTAAGAGCATTCAGGGCAATATTAAACAGTCCCTGTAACTGTCCAAGCATTAAGGTTGTGTTAATTGCTGCAATTAACCTAATTAACACCAGCTACTTATTACAAACAGACTCTATAAATCTTGTGTTTTCATAAAACCAGCCATACAAGGACTTTAAATAGCCTTCAACAAACCCTAATGGTCGTCCAAGGCAATTAAGAGCATTCAGGGCAATATTAAACAGTCCCTGTAACTGTCCAAGCATTAAGGTTGTGTTAATTGCTGCAATTAACCTAATTAACACCAGCTACTTATTACAAACAGACTCTATAACCGTTCAAACCTTAATTATAGGGATTATTCCTAATTAATAAATTAATGAAAAGACTAATTAAGACTAATTAAGAATAGCATCCATGAACGTGTAGAATCAGCGACAGTTTTTTCCGTTCAATTTTTGCACCATCCATTGAAGCTCACACGTTCAATAAAAGCTCGAAATACATTTAATTATTCTCCGGAATGATTAAACCGATTTCCGACTTTCAAAGAACTCGTTCCTTCATTGATACGAGTCGGTTGTGGGTCAATGAAGGAACGAGTTCTTTGAAAGTCGGAAATCGGTTTAATCATTCCGGAGAATAATTAAATGTATTTCGAGCTTTTATTGAACGTGTGAGCTTCAATGGATGGTGCAAAAATTGAACGGAAAAAACTGTCGCTGATTCTACACGTTCATGGATGCTATTCTTAATTAGTCTTAATTAGTCTTTTCATTAATTTATTAATTAGGAATAATCCCTATAATTAAGGTTTGAACGGTTATAGAGTCTGTTTGTAATAAGTAGCTGGTGTTAATTAGGTTAATTGCAGCAATTAACACAACCTTAATGCTTGGACAGTTACAGGGACTGTTTAATATTGCCTTGAATGCTCTTAATTGCCTTGGACGACCATTAGGGTTTGTTGAAGGCTATTTAAAGTCCTTGTATGGCTGGTTTTATGAAAACACAAGATTTTGAATAAGAAAAAGAATTTCCTGTTTGCAAATTAACGTTGTTAATTGTGAGAACATGAGTGTTTGAACGAGTTCAATCACAGCTTGAGAGTTGGGACGCGTATTCCAAAACTTAAGAACAAATCATTCGACGTGTATTGAGTGATTTCCCATTGTTAATGCTATAGGTCTAGCGTTGGCAAATATCCCGGTTACAAATCATGTCCTATTCCGCTGCTCAATCGCATCAAAGGTTGAATGACATTCTGGATGAGCTGAGTGGGGCTCAGGTCTTCTCCAAAATTGATCTAAGGCAGGGATACCACCAAGTAAGGATCAGGACTGGGGATGAGTGGAAGACAGCCTTCAAGACCAAGCATGGGTTGTATGAATGGTTGGTCATGCCCTTTGGTTTATCTAATGCTCCAAGTACCTTTATGAGGTTGATGACTGAGGTTCTGAGGCCCTATTTAGGGAAGTTCATTGTTGTATACTTTGATGACATATTGGTCTACAGTCCCTCAACATAAGAACACCTCCAACACCTGAGACTGCTATTTGAAGTCCTGAGGAAACACAAGTTGTTTGGCAAGATGGAAAAGTGTACATTCATGCAAGAAGAGGTTCAGTTCTTGGGGTTCATTATTTCCAAAGAAGGAGTGGCTGTTGATCAAGACAAGGTAAAGGCCATAAGGGAGTGGCAGGTCCCCAAAACTATAACTGAAGTGAGGAGCTTCCATGGACTGGCTTCCTTCTACAGGAGGTTCATCAAAGGATTCAGTTCCATCATGGCCCCCTTAACTGAGTGCATGAAGAAAGGAGAGTTTAGATGGAATGACAAGGCTGAGAGGTCCTTCAATATCATCAAAGACCTCTTGTGTGAGTCTCCCATACTTGTTCTCCCTGATTTTAACAAACTATTTAAAGTAGAATGTGATGCTAGTGGCATAGGCATTGGTGCTGTCCTAATGCAAGAGCAAAAACCTGTGGCCTACTTTAGTGAGAAGCTGAGTGGTGCTAAGCTCAACTACTCAACCTATGACAAAGAATTCTATGCCATAGTCAGAGCCTTGAACCATTGGGGTCACTACCTGAAGCCCAAACCCTTTGTATTACACTCTGACCACCAGGCACTCAAGTACATCAATGGGCAACATAAGTTGAATGCTAGGCATGCTAAGTGGGTGGAGTATTTGCAGTCCTTCTCATTCTCCAGTAAGTACATTGAGGGGAAAAACAATGTAGTGGCAGATGCTTTGTCAAGGAGAACCATGATGCTGACATACATGGAGCAAAGAGTGCTTGGGTTTGAGCACATGAAGGAGCTTTATAGGGAGGATCCTGATTTCAAAGAAGACTGGGTGGCAAGACTGGAGGGCACCACTAAGAATGGGAGTAGATACTCAGAGCAGGAAGGATTCTTGTTCCTAGGGAACAAACTCTGTATACCAAAGGGTCCTTATAGGGGGTTGTTAGTGAAAGAGGTTCACTCAAATGGTCTAGCTGGCCACTTTGGCATCCAGAAGACCTATGACATGCTGCAGGAACAATTTTATTGGCCAAGGATGTTGGGAGATGTTCAGGATGTGATAAGAAGGTGTAGTGCTTGCCAGAGGTCCAAGTCATTCTTTCAGGCTGGAGCATACACCCCCTTGCCAGTCCCAGACAAGCCTTGGGAGGATGTTAGTATGGACTTTATAGTGGCTCTTCCTAGAACTCAGAGGGGCAAGGACTCAGTCATGGTGGTTGTGGACAGATTTAGTAAGATGGCACACTTTGTTGCTTGCAAGAAAACTGAAGATGCCATGGGAGTTGCAGACTTGTATTTCAAGGAGATTGTGAAGCTCCATGGAGTACCAAGAACCATAGTATCTGACAGAGATACTAAGTTCATGAGTCACTTCTGGAGGACACTTTGGAAGCTTCTAAAGACAAGGCTCCTGTTCAGCACCTCTCATCATCCCCAAACTGATGGGCAGACAGAGGTAACAAACAAGACTCTGGGCAGGATTCTCAGGTGTATCATTTCAAGGTCTTTAAAGGATTGGGATTTGCAGCTGGCACAAGCAGAATTTGCTTTCAACAGAGCCCCCTCCACCAGTACAGGTAAAAGTCCATTTGAAGTTGTTTATGGCACTAACCCCTTGATGCCAACAGAACTTGTACCAATGGCAAAGAAGGTGGTGCCCTATGATGCAAGGAACAGGGTAGAACAGATGATGCAGATACATGCTAAGGTGAAACAGCAAATTGAGAAGACTAATGAGATGTATAAAGCCAGAGCAAAGGGTCCAAAGAAATCCAAAGAGTTCAAAGCAGGAGATCTAGTATGGTTGCACCTAAGGAAGGAGAGGTTTCCTGACAAAAGAAAGAACAAGCTAAGTCCAAGAGCAGAGGGTCCTTTTGAGGGCATGGAGAAGTTGGGGTCCAATGCATACAAGATTGACCTCCCAGGAGAGTATGGAGTACATGGAACATTCAATGTGGGTGATCTGAGCCCATACTATGGAGAGTCTGATGAGGAGAACAGTGAGGATTTGAGGGCAAATCCTTTTCAAGAAGGAGAGTTTGAAACAGGAGTAGAGCTCCATCATCACCAAGCCAAGAACTCAGCTAGCCAGGATTGCACCATTACAGCCAAAGGGTCCCAACCAACCCCCAACCAGACAAGCAAGACCCCACGACAAAGGCACCAGGTATAACACTCCCCAAGCACCCCCATTACAGTCAAGAAGCAACAACAAGTCAAGCAAGCACAACCACAAGAAGGGTCACAAGAGCAGGGTCCAGTTTCCTGAAAAACAGCCAAGACCAGCCAGAGTATCAATCCAATATCATGCAGTACAAGTCCAACCAAGGGCTCCATCTTCTTTTCCCTTAAAGTTGAGGTCCTTAGCAAGAGAAAAGTCCAGGACAAGTTTTCCAAATAAAGTCTAGAAGTCCATCTAAAACAGCCTAGAAGAGTGAAGGTCATATGGAGGAGTCAGCTGGCACCAAGGCCAATATTTCTGTCCAAAGCTCCTTATTTTTGTGTATGATCAACCTCAGGTGTAGTTAGTATGTTAGGAAGGTCGTATATGAAGCCTTTGTCAGTCCCAAACACAGCAAGAACAAGCCAAGCAAAGACTTCCCAAGACAGTTTGCAGACTTACCATTTCTGGAAAGGGACAAACCTACTTTTGCAGTCTTTCTTTTCTATGTTTTGCAGTCTGTTTTTGTTGTCCTCATTAGCTGACTTTGTAGTTTGTTTTCAGTAAGATGTAAGGCTCTTAGAGCCCTTAGATGTCCTTGTTTTTTCAAGGGTCAGGATCTGTTGTAATTGCCTATATAAGGCCTAAGTTGTAACCTAAAGAAGGCAGTCTTTGATTAATATAATTCTGAACTTTGTTCAAAACAATCCTTCAGCAAAAGCTAAGTGTTGTAGCATTTCTTAGTGAGCTTGTGTGTGAGCTAAGACTGCAGGGATTAGAACTCATTACTTGTGTGTCTTGAGTCCTAACACCACCCCTTGTCATTTGTGCTTGTGTGCTAGGATGCAAGGTACTATCTGAATTGCCTAGCCTAGTGCAGGTTGTTGGGGTCTTTTTCTAAACAAGTGAGTCAAGTGTGAGGGAGTGCTAACCGTGGCCTATTCATACAACAAAACCATCCCTTTCTAAGAAGTTTCAGTTCACTACACGGACAGCAAAGCAACATCAACATGACCAGTAGCTTTTTCCCCCATGTCCCATTTCAACATCGTCACAAAACTCGAGCCAAACTTGAAACCACTTACGATGTGAGCTGCGTTATGGCTAATGAGGACCTCCTTTCCATTGTCGAGTAATGCTCCTGCATCATTCTCCCCTTCTTTTTGAGAAATTTGCCTCAAATTGTCGTCATCCTGATACGGGGATAGGTCTCCCACGTTGAATGTAGCACTCACGCCCCCATATTCACTTGGTAACTCGAGTTTGTAAGCATTTGAACCGTAGCATTCCAAGACTTTAAACGGACCATCTGCTCTTGGCATAAGCTTATTCTTCCTCTTAGAAGGAAATCGTTCCTTCCTCAAATGTAGCCATACAAGATCTCCTACTTTGAACACGGGCTGCTTGCGATGTTTGTTTGCATTCTCCTTATACTTTGCATTTGCCTTCTCAATTTGAGCTCGAACTTGCTCACAAGTACGAAGAAATGTAGTTTGCCTATTTTTTGCTTCAAAACTCATGAGATCTTTCTTTGGAATCGGAACCAAGTCAATTGGCAGAAATGGATTGACTCCATACACAATTTCGAATGGAGCTCGACCAGTAGTAACAGATGGAGTTCGATTGTAAGCAAACTCGGCATGTGCAAGTTTAACATCCCAATCCTTCGTGGTCTTGCTAACTAGTCCCCTCAACAAACTTCCAAGGGTGCGATTTGTTACTTCGGTCTGCCCATCGGTTTGAGGATGGTGGGAAGTACTAAATAGCAGCTTCGTCCCCATCAAACGCCATAAGGTCTTCCAAAAATAACTAAGGAACTTCACATCTCGATCCGATACAATGGTAAGAGGTATCCCATGTAAACGAACCACTTCCTTATAGTACAAATCAGCAACATTCGTGGCATCATCGGTCTTGTGACAAGGAATGAAATGTGCCATCTTTGAAAACCGATCAACAACAACCATTATCGAGTCTTTACCACGCTGAGTTCTAGGTAACCCGAGTATAAAATCCATACTCACTTCGCTCCAAGGCTGTTTCGGGACTGGTAATGGCGTATACAACCCCTTAGAAAATGAACTCTTCGCCTTTTGACACACAACACACTTAGCCACGATTTCTTGAACATCTTAAATCATCTTTGGCCAATAAAAATGCTCACTTACAATTGCGTAAGTCTTGTTAGAACCGAAATGACCAGCTATCGCTCCTCCATGAGCTTCACGAATTAAAAGCTCTTGAATCGAACTTTGGGGAATGCAAAGTCGATTTCCCTTGAATAAAAACCCATCTTGCAAGGTATAAACTCCAGTAGGCTCAAGTATTTCTTTAGCAAATGATGGATCAGACTTGTACAGCTCCTTAATGTGTTCGAATCCCAACAATCTCGCATCAAGCTCAATCAACAAGCAATGCCTCCGAGAAAGTGCATCAGCTACAATATTTGAACTCCCCGTTTTATACTTTGATGAGAATGTAAATGATTGCAAGAACTCGACCCATTTGGCATGTCTCGGATTCAATTTCTGTTGCCCGTGAATATGTTTAAGAGCTTCGTGATCGGAATGTAACACGAATGGTTTTGGGCGTAAGTAATGACTCCAATGCTCCAATGCCCTCACAATGGCATAGAACTCTTTGTCATATGTCGAATAGTTCAATCTCGCACCACCTAATTTCTCGCTGAAGTACGCAATGGGCCGCTTCTCTTGGACCAATACAGCACCAATACCCACACCACTTGCATCGCATTCGACTTCAAACAGTTTGTCGAAGTTTGGGAGCGCTAAAACAGGTCCGGAGCACAACTTACACTTCACTTCTTCGAATGCCCTTACTCCCCTTTCTTGGTTAGTTCTGTAATTGGGGCCATGATCGAACTAAACCCTTGAATGAATCGCCTATAGAAGGATGCTAACCCATGGAAACTTCAAACCTCGGTTGTTGATTTAGGTACTGGCCAGGCCTGAATTGCATCGACTTTAGACGGATCCATACTCACACCATTTTTACTAACAATATACCCAAGAAACACCACACTCGGTACCATGAACATACACTTTTCAAGCTTGCCAAATAGTTTCTGTTTTCTCATTACTTCGAACACTAACCTGAGATGCTGCTTGTGTTCCTCTTCATTCTTGCTATAAATCAGAATATCATCGAGATATACGACCACAAATTTGTTAAGGAAAGGCCTCAACACTTCACTCATTAGCCTCATAAACGAACTAGGTGCGTTACACAGCCCAAACGGCATTACGAGCCATTCATACAACCCTTGCTTCGTTTTGAATGCGGTCTTCCACTCATCTCCCTCTCGAATTCTCATTTGATGATAACCACTCCTTAAATCCAGCTTTGAGAACACGAACGAACCAGAAAGTTCATCGAGCATATCGTCAAGTCTAGGCATAGGAAAGCGATATTTGATGGTAATATTATTCACCGCTCTACTATCAATGCACATTCGCCAAGTCCCCTCCTTTTTCGGTACTAATAGAGCTGGTACCGCACATGGACTCAAACTCTCCTTTACATACCCTCGGTCTATCAACTCTTGCACTTGCCTTTGCAACTCTTTAGCTTCTTCGGGATTACACCTATATGCTGGTTTGTTGGGTAATGCCGCACCTGGAACTAAATCGATCATGTGCTCAATCCCCCTATTTGGTGGTAACCCAACAGGTAGCTCATCGGGAAACACATCCCTAAACTCCTCTAACAACTCTTGAACAAGTCTCGTGTTGCTTTGTTCACACCCCACTTCACGCACAACCAGCAAGTATGTCGGTTCCTGCAACAGGAGTTCAAGATCAAATACAAGTCACACTAGCAAGCTCAAGAGGACAGAGTCTAGCAAGGTCAAGGAGTCCACAAAGCAACTCAACCAGCAGCCTAAAACCCTACATGACTAGCTATGATAACCTACTCTACAATCCCAACACTCCCAACAAAAACAACCTAACCTATAGCCAGAGAACAACCCACAAAAACAACCCCAGCCCCAACAGACAACAAGAAAACAGCCCAAGTACAATTCAGCCTCAGTCACCTTGGGCAGGGTCCATAGTGAGCTTCTACACCTAGACACATCCAACCAATGCTCAAACTTGGTCCTAGGGAGGGTCCTCTACATTTTTGTCCAGGATTTCTCCTTGAGAAAACGTCCACATAAAAAGTTAGTCTAGGGACCAAGTTCAACAGTCAGATTTCAACCCTTTTGTGCAGTAGTTAATATGTCACTGTCAACCTTCCCCTTTTGAACAAGCATTGCGTGAGGGACCTTCAGCACATCTTTGGGATCCATCCTACTTCAGTTTGGCTCACAAACCCAAGCTTGAAAGTCCACTCTCCATCCAAGACAAACCTGATCAAACAATTAAGGAAGATTGTCCCTTTAGAAACTACTTTTCTGTTTTTCTACTTTATGTCAGTTTCCTGCAAGTTTGTAGCTGTTATTTTGTTTCATGTTGTAAGCCTTTGTGGCCCTAGATATCTCCTAAACGTCTGAGTTGTATCCTTGTTGCCTATATAAGGCCTTTACCTAATGAAATGCAAACCAGATTTTGAGTAAAACTTTAAGAACTGAAACATTGTTTCTGTTTGAACTCTTGGCTGTGTGCTGGAGTATCCTTCCTTTGCTGTGTGCTGGGAAGAGAGTCTAGGTTCTTTGCTGTGTGCTGGGGCCAAGTCTCAACCCTCAACCATTGGCTGTGTGCTTTGGTTAAGGTCCTATCTGTCCTAACCTCTGCATTCAGTCCAGAAATCAAACCTAGCTAGTGTGTTCAGTTCAAAGCTTTGTTTCCTTGTGTTTTGTCTATTTTCCCTATAATTTCAGTGCAAATTGGTTATCAGAGCTTTTGGTTTGTGAGTCCATTTTTCCCCAACTACATTAAAAACACAAAAAACAATCATGAGTGAAGAGAGAGTTGCAGGGCTGGAGGCTACAGTCCAAGGCCTTACCAGAACTGTAATGGAAGTCACAAGATCTGTTAATGAACTCCTTGATGGTCATCTTAACAATGACATGAGGGGAGGCAGGGGTCGAGGAAGGGGAGCACCAATGCCACCTATTGGAGGTAGAAGAAGACCCCACCTGGAACAAGAAGATACTTCAGAATCAGATGGCTCAGAGCAGGATTAACCAGGGCACCATGACAAAGACCTAAAGGTAGAAATTCCTGACTTCTTAGGTAGCATGAACCCTGATG
This sequence comes from Heliosperma pusillum, assembly GCA_022085475.1. Taxonomy (NCBI): domain Eukaryota; kingdom Viridiplantae; phylum Streptophyta; class Magnoliopsida; order Caryophyllales; family Caryophyllaceae; genus Heliosperma; species Heliosperma pusillum. The sequence goes on from JAIUZE010004003.1 coordinate 32,584, forward strand.
ACTTCCTAGATTGGCTAAGGTCAGTAGAAAGGATCTTTGAATTTAAGGGATACTCTGATAGGAAAGCTTTTAAGATTGCTATTATGAAACTTAAGGGATATGCCTCACTATGGTATGAAAACATGAAAAATCAAAGGAGTAGGGAGGGTAAGGAACCTGTTAAGTCTTGGTCTAAGCTGAAAAAGAAACTCAAAGATAAGTTTGTGTCTAGGGATTACACCCAAGACATGTTCATTAAACTGACACACCTTAAACAAGACCAGAAACCTGTTGAATCCTACTTAAGAGATTTTGAACAACTTACTCTCCAATGTGAGGTTATGGAGAAGCCTGAGCAGAAGATTGCTAGGTTCTTAGAAGGGCTTGATGAGAGGGTGGCTAGCAAAGTTAAATTGCACAACATCTATTCCTTTGAGGAAGCTGTTAACCTGGCCCTCAGGGTGGAGAAACTGGGAAAGGGAAAGACCAGTGCATCTAGAACACCATCAAGAACACCCTATAAACCTTATGTGGGGGCTAGGATAGGAGAACCTGTCATCCCTGCTAAAACACCTGTTACTGTTGACAAAGGAAAAGGAGTTGAGTCTAGCCAAAAGAAAACCATCCCCCTAAAGAAATGTTTCCAATGCCAAGGGTATGGTCACTTTGCTAGGGAATGTCCCACCAAAAGAGCTCTTAGCACCCTGGATGTGGTACATTGGGGAGAGGATGAAATCTTGGTGTGTGATGATGAGATGGAGGAAGCTGAGGTGGAGGTTAATGAGGAGCTGGTGGAACCTGATGCTGGGTTAAGCCTAGTAACATGGAGAGTGATGCATACACAACCTCAACCATTAGAGGAAGACCAGAGGCACCAAATCTTCAGGACTAGGTGTACCATCAAGGGGAGAGTCTGTAATTTGATCATAGATGGAGGGAGTTGTACCAATGTTGCTTCAAAAACCCTGATAGACAAACTGACCCTACCAACCAAGGACCACCCTCACCCTTACAAACTTAGGTGGCTAAACAAGGGAGCTGAAGTAAGAGTTGATCAGCAGTGTGTGGTACCCTTCTCCATTGGGAAGGGATATGTTGATGAGGCTCTGTGTGATGTGCTTCCCATGGATGCTTGCCACCTCCTACTGGGCAGGTGAAACACCAAACTAGGGGCTAAGACAAGAATAGAAAACATACAACACAAGACAAGGACAAGATAGATAAACCCTGTATTCAGGACTACCAAGACAAGCACAGGTAGTTCTAAATGCAGTGAATCCCAAGCTAAACTCACTCACTAAGACAAGCACAAGTGAATGGATTAAGCTTAGGCCAACAAACTAAGACTAGCACAAGTTTGTTGAGGGTTGAGAGCTAACCAAGGCTGGTACAGGTTAACAAAGAAAGAGTGAAAACTCTGGTTTTTATCATTCAACATTCTGCGTTTCTTTCAAGGCAAAAGGCTCTTTATATAGAGCATTACAAAAGATCCTCACCATCCAACATAAGACTACATCTAAGGGCTTAAAGGACCCTTGAAATAACAACAAATGAGATACAAAAGTCTACTAGTAAGACGAGCAAAACAGACTGCAACAACTTCAGAAAAAGCAACTGAAAAGTAAGTTTGTCTCCTTTCCTGAAATGGCATTGTTTGAGCAGTTTTCTTTGGGGTTGTTTTGGCTGTCTGGTGCTTCAAATGGAACCTTGAGAGGGACTTCTAAGCTCCTTCCAACGTCCTTATTAATACTACTAAGGGTCACACAAAAGTAAGATGCCTTTGTTCATCCATTGGTCTTGAAACCAGCCTGGCTCTCAAAGTGACTGATTAACTTGTGGGCTGTTTTACTTGAACTTCCAAGGATAATTTGGAAAACTTATCCTGGACTTTTTTGTAGCTAAGGACCTCAACTAGATGGGAAAAGAAGTTGGAGCCCTTGCTTGGACAATTGCTGTAGGATATGTGGCCTGGAACTGGTACTTGTGACAGTGGAATCCTTCTGGCTGTTGTTGATTTGGGACCTTGTTACTCTGGTTGGCATGGCTTGTGTAGATGTTGTTGTTGCTTGATCATGAGCCTTTGATGGTGTCATAACTTGATTGTGTGTTGCTTGGACATGGTTACCTTTTGTTGCTTTTGAAAACTTAGTTGTTTGGACTTGATTTGCCTTAGACTGAACATGGGTGTCTTTGTTGGTTGTTGTCTGAACTGGATTGCCAAATGAGGTTGCTCCCCTAGCTCCTGCTTCATCCTCCCCAGGTTGGAAAGATTTGAGCATCAAATCTCCAGGGTTCTCTTCTTCACTGTCATAGTAGGGGCTAAGGTCTCCTATGTTAAATGTGCCATGAACTCCATATTCTCCTGGCAAATCCACCTTGTAAGCATTGGCTCCCACCTTTTCTATGACTTCAAAAGGGCCTTCTGCTCTAGGCATAAGTTTGTTCTTTCTTTTGCTTGGGAACCTTTCCTTTCTGAGGTGTAACCACACCAGGTCACCTGCTTGAAACTCCTTCTTTCCTCTTGGCACCTTGGCTTTGATTTTGTACTGCTCATTAGTCTTCTCTATGTTTCTCTTAACCTGTTCATGCAACCTGAGCATTTGTTCCACCCTTTTCTTGGCATCATAGTTCAGTATCTCTTTAGGCACATTGGATAGCTCCATAGGCATGAGTGGGTTGCTGCCATAGACCACCTCAAAGGGACTGTGGCCAGTACTTGATGAAGGGGCCCTGTTGAAGGCAAATTCTGCTTGGGCTAGTTTGAGATCCCAATCTCCTAGTGACTTCTTCACAATGCACCTCAGTATTCTCCCTAGGGTTTTGTTGGTGATTTCTGTTTGACCATCAGTTTGAGGATGGTGGGATGTACTGAAAAGCAGCCTGGTATCTAGGAGCTTCCACAGGGTCTTCCAGAAGTAACTCATAAACTTTGTATCCCTGTCTGAAACAATTGATCTAGGCACTCCATGTAGTTTGACTACTTCTTTGAAGTAAAGCTCAGCAACCCCTGAGGCATCCTCAGTCTTCCTACATGGCACAAAGTGAGCCATTTTGCTAAATCTGTCAACCACAACCATGATGGAATCCTTTCCCCTAGGAGTCTTGGGCAGAGCCACAATGAAATCCATGCTGATGTCTTCCCAAGGTTTGTCAGGTACAGGCAGTGGAGTGTAAGGTCCTGCTTGGAAAGAACTCTTTGCCTTTTGGCAAGTAGAACACCTCCTAAGAATAGCTTGAACATCCCCTTCCATCCTAGGCCAGTAAAACTGATCTTGCAGGATATCCATGGTCTTCTGCACCCCAAAATGTCCTGCTAGCCCATTAGAGTGGACTTCCCTCACCAATAGGTCCCTGTATGAGCCCCTAGGGACACACAATTTGTTCCCCTTAAACATGTAACCTTCCTGCAGCTGATACTTGGTCTCTTTTACTCTAGGACTGTTCTGCAGGGTTAACCAATCCTCCATGAAATCAGGATCATCCTGGTACAGCTCCTTCATAAACTCAAAGCCTAGCACCCTTTGTTGGATTGTCACCAACATAGAATGTCTCCTAGACAAGGCATCTGCTACCACGTTTGACTTACCTTCCTTGTATTTGCTTGAGAAGTTGAAAGACTGAAGGTATTCAACCCATTTTGCATGCCTTGCACTGAGCTTGTGTTGGCCATTTATGTATTTCAAGGCCTCATGATCAGAGTGAAGTACAAAAGGCTTGGGTTTAAGATAATGGCTCCAGTACATGAGGGCTCTCACCAAGGCATAAAACTCCTTGTCATATGTGGAGTAATTGAGCTTAGCCCCATTGAGCTTCTCACTGAAGAAGGCCACAGGATTCCTTCCTTGGATGAGTACTGCTCCAATCCCTACCCCACTTGCATCACACTCTACTTCGAATAGCTGATCAAAATCAGGTAGGGCTAGTATAGGTGCCTCACAAAGCTTCTTTTTGATGAGCTCAAAGGCTGCTTGTGCCTGTTCAGTCCACTTGAACTCACCCTTCTTCATCCCTTCTGTTACAGGCACCATGATAGTGCTGAATCCCTGTATGAACCTCCTATAGAAGGAGGCTAGGCCATGAAAACCCCTAACCTCAGTGATGTTCTTGGGAATAGGCCAAGACTTGATGGCTGCAATCTTCTCCTGATCCACAGATATGCCCTTGGCAGAGATGACATACCCCAAGAATTTAACCTCCTCAGCCATGAAAGTACACTTCTCCATTTTCCCAAAGAGCTTATGCTCTCTCAGTTTCAGAAACAACAACTTTAGATGGTTCAGATGTTCAGATTTGCCCTTACTATAGACCAGGATATCATCAAAGTACACCACAATGAACTGACCTATGAAAGGCCTTAAGACTTCAGTCATAAGTCTCATGAATGTACTAGGGGCATTGGAGAGACCAAATGGCATCACCAGCCATTCATAGAGCCCATGCTTGGTTTTAAATGCTGTTTTCCACTCATCCCCCTCCCTGATTCTCACCTGGTGGTAACCTTGCCTAAGATCTATCTTGGAGAATAGACTGGCTCCACTTAACTCATCCAACATGTCATCCAGCCTTGGGATGGGGAACCTGTGACAGTGATATTGTTAATGGCCCTGCTGTCAATACACATTCTCCATGAACCATCCTTCTTAGGAACTAGGAGGGCAGGCACTGCACAAGGACTCAAAGATTCCCTGACAAATCCCTTTGACATCAGCTCCTCCACCTGCCTCTGCAACTCTTGGGTGGACTTGGGGTCACTCATGTATGCTGGCCTGTTAGGTAGCATGGCACCTGGAATGAGGTCTATCTGGTGCTCTATGCCCCTTAGGGGGGGAAGTCCTGATGGTAGTTCCTCTGGAAATACATCCTCATGCTCACTGATCAGCTCCTTTACCTCTGGGGGCACCTCAACTGGTTCCTCAACCTGTTTGGATAAGAGGAAATATACAGGTTGTTCTTGTTCCACCTCTCTGAGCATGGCTGCCTCTGTGAGGAAAAGAACCTCCTTGGATCCACTGGTACTAGGACTACCATAGTCCCTAGTGTTTGGGGGTAAAGGTGTCAGGACTATCCTTTGATTCCCATGTCTAAAAGTGTACACATTGCTCTTCCCTTTATGCAAGGCATCTTTATCAAACTCCCATGGTCTGCCCAGCAGTAAATGGCATGCATCCATAGGCACTACATCACAAGTCACCTCATCCTTGTAGGTGCCTCCAATAGAGAAGGACACTAAACATTGTTGATCAACCCTTACTTCAGCACCCTTGTTCAGCCATCTGAGTTTGTAAGGGTTGGGGTGGGGTTTGGTCTCCAAGTCAAGCTTGTTAACCAAGGTAACTGAGGCCACATTGGTGCAACTTCCCCCATCTATGATCACATTACAAACCCTCCCTTGAATAGTACACCTGCTCCTAAAGATTAGAGATCTCTGGTCTTCTTCTAGGGGTTGATGCTGAGAGTGCATAACCCTCCAAAGAACAAGGTTGTGACCAGTGTCTGGTGGGGCTACTACCAAAGGGGCATCACCTTCCTCTTCCTGTTCTCCTGTTCCCTCCTCCTGCTCATACTCAATGAGCCCTTCCTTCTCCCATTCCATGACTTCCACTGCTGTCAAGGCTCTTCTTGAGGGACAGTCTCTCTTAAAGTGGCCATAACCTTGACATTGATAACATTTTCTCTTCTCTTCTGAAGGGGTGAGGGTAGGTTGCTGACTTACAGGTGCCTTACCCTTGTCCAAGGGGTTCCTATTAAAAGTTATGGGAGTCCTAGGACCCTCCCCAATTCTGACCCCAGCATAAGGTTTAGTTATAGCAGGTTTGGTGAAAGACTTGGTTGTTTCCTTCCCCATTTTCTCAACCCTAAGGGATAGGTTAACCACATCCTCAAAGGACCATAGGGGCTGCATCCTAACCTTGTTAGCAATGCATGGGCTTAGGCCTTCTAGGAATCTAGCAATCCTTTGTTCAGATTTCTCAGTGATGTCACATTGAAGGGTAAGCTGCTCAAACTCTCTCAGATAAGACTCAACAGATTTTTCATTTTGTTTTAGTTTAGACAGCTTGATGAACAAATCCTGAGTATAATCCTTAGCAACAAACTTGTTCAAAATTTTTTTCTTCAACTTAGACCAGGATTTGATGGGTTCCTTACCCTCCCTAGCCCTTAGACTCTTCATGGTTTCATACCACAGGGAAGCATACCCTTTCAATTTCAGAATAGCTACTTTAAAGGCTTTAGCATCATTGTATCCTTTGTATTCAAAGACTCTCTCTATATCCCTAAGCCATTCTAACAAATCATCAGGATTTAAGCTACCAGAAAACTCAGGAATGTCTACCTTGAGGTGTTTATCAGTGAGGCCATGCCCTGAAGCTCTGCTCCTTGTGGATTCATCTGAGTCTGAAGGTTCCTCCTCTTCAGGTGGTCTGACCCTGCCTCCTGGTGGACTAGGCCTCTCCCACGACCTCTGCCTCTTCCTCCAGCAAATATTTGGTTGCCTATCACCTGATCCAAGGCTCTGGTTAGGGTGGTTACAACCCCAGCCAGGTCCTCCATCCTTGCTTCTACTCCTGCCAATCTCTCTTCACTCATTGGGCTATTTTTGTAGTTTTGAATGTAGTTTGGTTAAATGAACTCACAGTAGAAATAAACCTTAGCTCTGATAACCAATTTGAAACACCAAACTAGGGGCTAAGACAAGAATAGAAAACATACAACACAAGACAAGGACAAGATAGATAAACCCTGTATTCAGGACTACCAAGACAAGCACAGGTAGTTCTAAATGCAGTGAATCCCAAGCTAAACTCACTCACTAAGACAAGCACAAGTGAATGGATTAAGCTTAGGCCAACAAACTAAGACTAGCACAAGTTTGTTGAGGGTTGAGAGCTAACCAAGGCTGGCACAGGTTAACAAAGAAAGAGCGAAAACTCTGGTTTTTATCATTCAGCATTCTGCGTTTCTTTCAAGGCAAAAGGCTCTTTATATAGAGCATTACAAAAGATCCTCACCATCCAACATAAGACTACATCTAAGGGCTTAAAGGACCCTTGAAATAACAACAAATGAGATACAAAAGTCTACTAGTAAGACGAGCAAAACAGACTGCAACAACTTCAGAAAAAGCAACTGAAAAGTAAGTTTGTCTCCTTTCCTGAAATGGCATTGTTTGAGCAGTTTTCTTTGGGGTTGTTTTGGCTGTCTGGTGCTTCAAATGGAACCTTGAGAGGGACTTCTAAGCTCCTTCCAACGTCCTTATAATACTACTAAGGGTCACACAAAAGTAAGATGCCTTTGTTCATCCATTGGTCTTGAAACCAGCCTGGCTCTCAAAGTGACTGATTAACTTGTGGGCTGTTTTACTTGAACTTCCAAGGATAATTTGGAAAACTTATCCTGGACTTTTTTGTAGCTAAGGACCTCAACTAGATGGGAAAAGAAGTTGGAGCCCTTGCTTGGACAATTGCTGTAGGATATGTGGCCTGGAACTGGTACTTGTGACTGTGGAATCCTTCTGGCTGTTGTTGATTTGGGACCTTGTTACTCTGGTTGGCATGGCTTGTGTAGATGTTGTTGTTGCTTGATCATGAGCCTTTGATGGTGTCATAACTTGATTGTGTGTTGCTTGGACATGGTTACCTTTTGTTGCTTTTGAAAACTTAGTTGTTTGGACTTGATCTGCCTTAGACTGAACATGGGTGTCTTTGTTGGTTGTTGTCTGAACTGGATTGCCAAATGAGGTTGCTCCCCTAGCTCCTGCTTCAGCAGGCCTTGGGAGTTTGATAGAGATGCTGTCCACCAGGGTAGGGAGAACACTTACTCATTCAAGTTTGGGAAGAAGAAGATCATATTGGCTCCTTTGCCCCCTACCTTAAAGGGAAATTCACCTCTCATTACATAAACTGCCAAAGAGGCCTTGTTTTTGAGTGAGTCAGAGATAGTGCAAGAGTTGAGTGACCTGAGGCCAGTGTATGTACTCCTTACCAAAGAAGTTGGGATGATTCCTAGTCATGTTCCTGAGGAGGTACAGGATCTACTGAAGGCCTATGAGGATGTGTTCCCAGATGAGCTTCCTAGTGGGTTACCTCCACTAAGGGGAATTGAGCATCACATTGACTTGGTACCTGGGGCTGTCTTACCCAACAAACCTGCTTATAGAAGTGACCCCAAGGCAACACAGGAGCTACAATCTCAGGTGGGAGAGCTGCTTAACAAGGGTTATGTTAGAGAGTCCCTTAGTCCTTGTGCTGTGCCTGCTCTGCTAGTACCAAAGAAAGATGGAACCTGGAGGATGTGTATAGACAGCAGAGCCCTTAACAACATCACCATTAAGTATAGGTTCCCTATACCTAGGCTTAATGACATTCTTGATGAGTTAAGTGGGGCTCAGGTGTTCACCAAAATTGACCTTAGGCAAGGCTATCATCAAGTGAGGATTAGAGCTGGGGATGAGTGGAAAACTGCTTTCAAAACCAAGCATGGGTTGTATGAATGGCTGGTGATGCCTTTTGGGCTCTCAAATGCCCCCAGCACATTCATGAGGCTGATGACAGAAGTACTAAGACCCTATTTGGGGAAGTTCATTGTGGTCTACTTTGATGATATTTTGGTCTATAGCTCCAACAAGAAAGACCACTTGCAACATCTGAAGATTCTATGTGAAATTCTGAGGGAAAACAAACTATTTGGCAAGCTAGAGAAGTGCACTTTCATGCAACCTGAAGTTCACTTCTTGGGGTTCATAATCTCAAAAGATGGGGTGGCTGTTGATCTTGAAAAGGTCAATGCTATGAAAGACTGGCCTGTACCTAGAACTGTGACTGAGGTAAGAAGCTTTCATGGGCTAGCATCCTTTTATAGGAGATTCATCCAGGGTTTCAGTTCCATCATGGCTCCCATCACTGAATGTATGAAGAAGGGGGAGTTCAACTGGAGTGACAAGGCTGAAAAATCATTCAACTTCATCAAGGAACTACTGTGTAGATCTCCTGTGCTAGGTCTACCAGACTTCAATAAACTATTTGAAGTAGAGTGTGATGCTAGTGGGCTAGGCATTGGAGCTGTGCTGGTGCAAGAGAGGAAGCCTATAGCCTACTTCAGTGAGAAATTAAATGGAGCCAGGCTGAACTACTCTACTTATGATAAGGAATTCTATGCAATAGTAAGGGCCCTGAACCACTGGGGGCACTATCTGAAACCCAAGCCCTTTGTACTACATTCAGATCATGAGGCCCTAAAGTTTATTAATGGCCAGCACAAGCTCAACCCAAGGCATGCAAAGTGGGTGGAATTTCTCCAATCCTTCTCCTTCTCAAGCAAATACATTGAAGGGAAAAACAATGTAGTAGCTGATGCCCTATCTAGGAGGTCTATGATGCTAACATACATGGAGCAGAGGGTCCTAGGCTTTGAGTTCATGAAGGAACTCTACCTAGAGGATCCAGACTTCAAGGGGGAATGGGAGGTGTACTCAGAGGGACAGCTCAAGAAGGGGAGCAGATACTTAACACATGATGGCTTCCTCTTCCAAGGGAACAAGCTGTGCATTCCCAAAGGACCCTACAGGGGTCTGCTAGTCAAGGAAGTTCATTGTAATGGACTTGCTGGCCACTTTGGGGTACAGAAAACCTATGAGATTTTACAAAATCAGTTCTATTGGCCCAAGATGCTAGGGGATGTGCAGGACACCATTAAAAGATGCAAACCATGTCAGTTAGCAAAGGCTCACTTCTAAACAGGCCCCTACACACCCCTACCTGTGCCAAACAAACCCTGGGAAGACATAAGTATGGATTTCATAGTAGCATTACCTAGGACACAAAGAGGAAAGGATGCAGTGATGGTGGTTGTTGACAGGTTCAGTAAAATGGCCCATTTTGTTGCTTGCAAAAAGACAGAAGATGCAATGGGAGTAGCTGAACTATATTTCAAGGAGATAGTAAGGCTACATGGGGTTCCAAGAAGCATTGTATCAGATAGGGACACCAAGTTTATGAGTCACTTCTGGAAGACACTCTGGAAGCTGTTGAAAACAAAACTCCTTTTTAGTACTTCCCACCACCCTCAGACTGATGGACAAACAGAAGTCACCAACAAGACATTGGGCAGGATATTGAGGTGCATCATTGCCAAGTCTCTCAAGGATTGGGATCTGAAACTAGCACAAGCTGAATTTGCATTCAACAGAGCTCCATCAAGCAGTACAGGTAAAAGTCCTTTTGAAACTGTCTATGGTACTAACCCTCTCATGCCTACAGACTTAGCTCCAATACTCAAGAAAGAATTCAGCTATGATGCCAAAGAAAGAGTACAGCAGATGATGAAAATCCACAACCAGGTCAAGCAACAAATAGAGAAGACCAATGAGATGTACAAGTCCAGGGCCAAGGGTCCAAAGAAGGCCAAAGAATTCAAGGCAGGAGACATGGTATGGTTGCATCTGAGGAAGGAAAGATTCCCAGACAAAAGGAAGAACAAACTAATGCCCAGAGCTGATGGCCCCTTTGAAATCCTTGAGAAGATAGGACCCAATGCTTATAAGGTGGATCTACCAGGTCAATATGGAGTACATGGAACATTCAATGTAGGGGACTTAAGCCCTTATCATGGAGAGTCAGAAGATGAGGAAGATTTGAGGACAAATCCTTTTCAAGAAGAGGAGGTTGCAACAGGAGTTCAAGATCAAATACAAGTCACACTAGCAAGCTCAAGAGGACAGAGTCTAGCAAGGTCAAGGAGTCCACAAAGCAACTCAACCAGCAGCCTAAAACCCTACATAACTAGCTATGATAACCTACTCTACAATCCCAACACTCCCAACAAAAACAACCTAACCTATAGCCATAGAACAACCCACAAAAACAACCCCAGCCCCAACAGACAACAAGAAAACAGCCCAAGTACAATTCAGCCTCAGTCACCTTGGGCAGGGTCCATGGTGAGCTTCTACACCTAGACACATCCAACCAATGCTCAAACTTGGTCCTAGGGAGGGGCCTCTACATTTTTGTCCAGGATTTCTCCTTGAGAAAACGTCCACATAAAAAGTTAGTCTAGGGACCAAGTTCAACAGTCAGATCTCAACCCTTTTGTGCAGTAGTTAATATGTCACTGTCAACCTTCCCCTTTTGAACAAGCATTGCGTGAGGGACCTTCAGCACATCTTTGGGATCCATCCTACTTCAGTTTGGCTCACAAACCCAAGCTTGAAAGTCCACTCTCCATCCAAGACAAACCTGATCAAACAATTAAGGAAGATTGTCCCTTTAGAAACTACTTTCTGCTTTATCTACTTTATGTCAGTTTCCTGCAAGTTTGTAGCTGTTATTTTGTTTCATGTTGTAAGCCTTTGTGGCCCTAGATATCTCCTAACGTCTGAGTTGTATCCTTGTTGCCTATATAAGGCCTTTACCTAATGAAATGCAAATCAGATTTGAGTAAAACTTTAAGACCTGAAACATTGTTTCTGTTTGAACTCTTGGCTGTGTGCTGGAGTATCCTTCCCTTGCTGTGTGCTGGGAAGAGAGTCTAGGTTCTTTGCTGTGTGCTGGGGCCAAGTCTCAACCCTCAACCATTGGCTGTGTGCTTTGGTTAAGGTCCTATCTGTCCTAACCTCTGCATTCAGTCCAGAAATCAAACCTAGCTAGTGTGTTCAGTTCAAAGATTTGTTTCCTTGTGTTTTGTCTATTTTCCCTATAATTTCAGTGCAGTTCCCCTCTCATCACAACTCCCTCGGCCTCACTTGCCTCCAACAACAGGTTGTCCTTAGGGACGAGTTTCTTTTGTTTACTCGGTGATAAGGGTTTAAGATGATATTTAGCCTTCCCTTTGGACACAACATAAACATTACTCCGACCATCGTGTTCAACCCTTCGATCAAATTGCCATGGCCTCCCCAACAATACATGACAAGCATTCATCGGGATTACATCACATACTATTTCATCTTCATAGGGTCCTAATTTCAAAGAAACTAAGGCCTGTTTCTTAACAAATATCCCATTATTCCCATCAAGCCAATGCAATTTATATGGTTTAGGGTGACTATTAGTAGGTAATTTCAGATTATCAACAAGCTCCCTAGATACGACATTAGTGCAAGAACCGCTATCAACAATAAGATTGCAGAGTTGATTGTTTACCTTGCAACGGGAGTGGAACAATCGCTCCCTTTGCTCCTCCTCAACGTGGGCAGCCTCGGTGTGTAGGCTCCGAATCACCAACACCTCCTTCTCTTCATCACTATAAGGATCCACAATATGTACTTCTTCATCACTATCATCCTCTTCTTGTGAAACTGAACTCGGTTCAAGGGCTGGAAATACGAAATTTGGAATCAAGTCACTCAACTCAGTAATCGTTAGAGCTCGCTTTTGTGGACACTCATTGGCAATGTGCCCATATCCTTGGTATTTGAAACACCATCTCAACCTCACATCCTTGGTCTCGACCATTGGCCCCTTGCCTTTGTCTTTCGGATCCTCCTTCCGTGTCTCCTTGTTGCTCGGTATTGTGACTGTATGTTTCGAATAAGCACTCGAACCCTTTGCATAGTCACGGCCAAATGCCCTCCTGCCCTTGTCTTGCTTTTCGAATTTAAGAGCCAATCGACAAACATCGTCAAAGCCCTCAAAATTCTGGATTTCTACTCGTTGTTGAAGGGTAGGATTGAGGCCTCGTATGAAACGGGCTGTCCTCAATTCCTCTTTCTCCTCCAAGTCACAAACTATGCTCAACTTTTCGAACTCCTTCACATAATCAGCCACACTCGAACCTTCTTGAGCTAAAGATGTCAATTTTAGGTACTGATCTTGCTCATAGTCTCTCGGAAGAAACCTCTTCATAAGATGCTTCTTTAATTTCTCCCAAGTTTCAATCTTGCTTTTCTTGTCTCGCTTCCTTAGTTTCTTCAAGTTTTCGTACCATAAGGAAACGTATTTGGTTAATTTCAGAGTAGCAATCTTGAACTTCTTATGTTCGTCGTAGTCTTTATACTCGAAAATCCTTTCTACTTGACGAACCCAATCTAGAAACTTTTCAGCATCTAGATCCCCATTAAACTCAGGTATGTCGAGCTTAAAACCTCCATCATCGTCATTCTTGCTCTTTCTATTGTTCCTTGGGCAGTCCTCTTCCTCGGAGTCACCCTCAAGACTGACCACATTCCCGTCTTTCTTCTTTTGCTTATCAAGAGATGCAGCTATGCTCTTCAACACGTAGGAAATCTGCCCAATCTCCGCTTTAAGTCCATTCACATCTTTAATCCATGGCTTTGATGTATCCTCACTGCTCCCGGATTCATATTCCATGGCTATGACTTCCCAAGACTGATTTATTAGAGAATAAATTGAAAACCTTGCTCTGATAACCACTTGATGTAGAACTTAGTCGATTTAGACTGAACAGTTCAACGAACTGTTCGTTCTAGTACTGTAATGACAAGTTATATATTTGCAACGAAATTATACTGTTTCGTTGTAGTATTTTTGTAATAATAAGAACTGAAATTAAAGATAGAAATGGGTGAATCTCGCTCTCCGCCTCGCAAGGTACGAGCTTGAAACACTCAAAGCCAACCTCGCAAGGCTGTCTTATTTCTTTGGTCTCACAAGAACAAAGAAGCAAGCTCACAATAATGTAAACTCTCAGATTTTTGGATTCATAAAACTGATTTGTTTACATGGGTTGCTTTGGTTTATATAGACCAAAGCACATACAAAAGCTTCTACTTTATCTTACACAATCTGAAACATTAAGGTCTAAACATAAGCCTAGGTACTAGACAATCCTCCTAGCTCTTGATTTATTGATAAAAGAGTTGGGACCAGCTGCATTTTCTGAGATAGCACAAAAAGGGAGGAATCAAAAGAGCCTTTAAGTCCAATAGAGCTTGTTTTGCCAAAAGGGGAAGATTCAAAAAGATGTGTGAGCTGATGAACTAGGCTTGCACGACTCTCAAGACACCTACACGGACAGCAAAGCAACATCAACATGACCAGTAGCTTTTTCCCCCATGTCCCATTTCAACATCGTCACAAAACTCGAGCCAAACTTGAAACCACTTACGATGTGAGCTGCGTTATGGCTAATGAGGACCTCCTTTCCATTGTCGAGTAATGCTCCTGCATCACACAAGAGCTATGAATGAGGCTCTTGATGGCAATGTTGCCAAAGGAGGAAGAGGCAGAGGACGTGGAAGAGGCCAAGGAGGAGGCAGAGGAAGGCCACCTGATGATGAAGAGTATCCAGATTCAGATGACTCATCAAGGAGCAGGGCTTCCATCCACAGACACACAGACAAATATCTTAAGGTAGACATCCCTGAATTTTCTGGTAGTCTTAATCCTGATGATTTGTTAGAATGGTTAAGAGAAGTAGAAAGAATGTTTGAGTATAAAGGATATAATGATCCTAAGTCTTTTAAAGTAGCCATCCTTAAACTGAAAGGGTATGCTTCTCTTTGGTATAAAACCATGAAAGGGTTAAGGGCTAGGGAAGGGAAAGAACCCATCAAGTCTTGGACTAAACTGAAAAAGAAACAGTTAGATAAGTTTGTTGCTAAGGATTACACCCAGGATCTGTTCATTAAGTTGTCTAAGTTGAAACAAGGAGATAAATCTGTTGAATCCTATTTGAGAGAGTTTGAACAGCTCACTTTGCAGTGTGATATAAATGAGAAACCTGAGCAAAGGATTGCTAGGTACTTAGAGGGTCTAGATAAGAGCATTGCTAACAAGGTTAGGATGCAATCTCTGTGGTCATTTGATGATGTTGTTAACTTGTCTCTGAGAGTTGAAAAGATAGGAAAGGCTAAGCCTGTCACACCAAAACCTGTTAGGCCTTTTCAAACCAGACCTTACATTGGGGTGAGGACCATTGATACCCCCAGGACAACACCCCCACCTACCTTAGACAAGGGAAAGGGCATCATGGGTCAGAAACCAAACACTTCATTGACTGGGAACAGAATTAGGTGTTTCCAATGTCAGGGTTATGGACATTTCAGGAAGGATTGCCCTTCTAAGAAGACTTTAACTATAATGGAGGTTGAGACTTGGGAAAAAGAAGGTCTAGTTGAGTATGAGAAGGATGAGCCTGAGGTTGAAGAAGTGGTGAGTGAGGAGGAAGAGCTTAGTCAGGGGGCAATAGTGGCACTCCCTGATACAGGCCACAATGTGGTTCTATGGAGGGTAATACATTCACAACAGATACCTTTGGAGGAGGATCAAAGGTCCCTCATTTTCAGGAGTAGATGTACCATACAAGGGAGGGTTTGTAACCTTATCATAGATGGAGGTAGCTGTACCAATGTGGCCTTTGTCACTATGGTTGACAAGCTGAAGCTAAGTACTTAGGAACACCCTCATCCCTATAAGTTGAGATGGCTGAGCAAGGGAGCAGAGGTTAAGGTGGACAAGCAATGTATGGTTCCATTCTCCATTGGAAATGTATACAAGGATGAAGTACTGTGTGAT